>JZLH01S0548802.1:45737-88244 GCA_001188425.1 Eucidaris tribuloides
AACAGAATTATAATTACAGTTAAGTAAAATTGCGGCTAGGTATGATATACGACTGAATATTTAGATATAGCTTGATGAGTTCACTTTGTATTACTCACCTGCTCACCATCAATAAATATTTTACCTTTATACTGATTTACAGTCGTTACAATTCTGCGCATCAATGAAATTGGCAGCAAAAAAATATAATGCAACTGCGCATGGGAGCAAGACTAAACTGCAACGTGACCACCAGCTGGTGTCGTTAATCATTGAAAACAAAGACGGCATTCCAGTATGTTCATTTCATGAATTTATGGTCAATTATTCACCAGCTCATTGACATGGAGTTGATGGTTTAGCCATGAATTATACCGTTCGCCCCCAAGGCGTAGGTAAGAACCATGTTTTTAATCTCTCCTCGCGTAGGCAGATGTTATGATTCGTTCCTCCGGCGACAAAACTACTGTCGTTGTTTTGCAGAAAATGTTGGGCTAGCGCTTATTTTTCTTGTACATGTATTTTCAAAGTCTGTTTTGGGAGAGGTGAAAGAACTTCGAGGACTAACTGTGATCGTCATACAAGCACAGATGTGAATGATTTTGTAGTGGTTTTGTCATCATCAAGGGAGTGGGACTTGTGCCCGCTTGTGCCACGTTATTTAGAAGAAAAAAAAACGTTAAAAGGCACTTCAGAAGGAAAATGTGTGGGGTTGCGGCACCACTAGTCTAAGTTTTAGACTGTCCTCTCTTTTACACCCTAATTCTAAGTCGGTATAGTCACTTTGACTCGGTATGAGTCTGGGCACTGAGACTAGCTTTTCTGAAGAAAGAGCAGTCTATGACTTAGACTACGGCACCACTTGAACAACACAATTTCAGGTAATTGCTGTTAGCACCGCACTTTAGCGTTGAAATATTTTTGATAGCTTCTGTTTAGTCCAAATGGTTGATAAAAACTTCAATCGACATCTCAGAAAATAGGAAATTTACGAAACTGTGTTTTAAAAACCAATGGGGAGTGCTTTACTATCTCATGACTTGTGAAATAAAGTGGCAGTTGCCATTTTAAGAATCCTCTATTATACTTATCAAATAACTTTGAACACTCAAAACTCTTGAATGATGTAGCCAAATGTGCTCAATTTTTCATTGATTTCTTTCTCTTATTGTTCTATAGGCCTATGCTCAGTCTGAGTGCAGATAGTTGTCTAGGTTTCATTCCTCTTTAATCAAAGAAAAATGTCAGAAAAGGATGCTCTTGGACTGCCAGAAAGTATGACCACGATATAAATTGGACTCTTATACTGCTTTACAAAATGTTTTCCTGTCATCAATTTCTGATTTATCTTTCAAGGAGGAAACATTTGACATTTGAAACCTTCACATCAGAATACTACAAGGTGTACTTAAAGTTGATTCTAGAATAATTGTCGTTCTACAGAAATTCTTTATAATTATGTGTGTATGTGTGTGTGTGTAGGTATATTTATGTTTGTGTATAGAAATGGACATGTATTTTGACACGTTTTCGACAATGTAGGTTACTTTTCAGTTGAAAAATGCAAAACCAAATCCAGTCTAATCAAATTCAATCATTCATTCAAACAATCAATCAATCATTCAATTAATTAATCAATCAATCAATCAATCAATCAATCAATCAATCAATCAATCAATCCATCCATCCATCCATGAATCAATCAATCAATCAATCAATCAATCAATCAATCA
Source organism: Eucidaris tribuloides (assembly GCA_001188425.1). Taxonomy (NCBI): domain Eukaryota; kingdom Metazoa; phylum Echinodermata; class Echinoidea; order Cidaroida; family Cidaridae; genus Eucidaris; species Eucidaris tribuloides. The sequence goes on from JZLH01S0548802.1 coordinate 47,450, forward strand.
AGCAATCAATCAATCAATCCATCCATCCATCAATCAATGAATCAATCACTTTTTTCATACGTAACATTTCTTCTTGCAGTTTTGATTTAATTCTAATGGTATGTAGTGATTACATCTGTGTAATGTTATTCGTTTCTGTTTGGCTCAATATACATTATTATTCTTGTTTTGCATTTAGAATATTGTTGTAAATGTGTGAGCACTTTGTACCTGATATAAAAAGGCGCTATGGTTGGATATCAATCAATCAATCAATCAATCAATCAATCAATCAATCAATCATTTTAATCAATCAATCGATCAGTATATCAATTAATCAACCAATCAACCAACCAATTATCCATCTCGAAGAGTGCCCACATTCCTGATATATCCTTTCAAAATTTCCTTTCGTCAACAGGCTCCGTGTTTCACAGTCGTATGATTTTCAGGATCAAGGGATATTTCAAAACAAACAATTAACTTGAAAATTGCACATTAAATTAGATGATTAGATACATGCTATTTATAAACTTTATCAGTTTCATTCCTCAAAAAGGGTGGCGGTATCGGGGGTGGGCAGGGACTACTACCCGCTCGAAAAATCCAACATGTTAGTACAGTATGTGCTTGTGCCCTGTCAGTACTCCCTGTTTGTGCACCCTGTTTAAAAACAATTTTTGTTCAGGATTTGCAAGCCCCCCACCCTCCCCCCACCCGCGAATAAAAAATGCAAACTGAATGAAATCGAACGAAAAGGGTGTACTTCCACATAACCGTGTTATCGTTATTTGATTTTCCTCATAAGACAAATTCATGACATACGGATCTTAAACTGTCAAAACAGCATTTATAAGTACATAAATACCATTTGGGGCCATTTAGTAATGATATGATGGTCCTGAAAAATCTGAACCCAATCTCTAATGTTAATTCTGCCGCCCATGTTATGATATTATTTTGCCTCATGATTGCAGTACCTTTCGTAAGATTCTTTTGCGCAGTTACGTACTTCACTCGACCTGTAACTGCAAATCTACTTGGGTCACGATCCCATCATGCAGTGGCGTAACCAGGTGTTCTATGAGGTGGGGGCCCAACTTACCTTGCCATGTTTATGATGCAACACAGGGTGCAAACCCTACCCTCTACACCCCCGGTCTAAACTCGAAAACTACAAAGGGCTTTTAAGTCTTAAACACGATTTTGTACGACGGTTAGGCGGAGGGGAGAGGAGGGGCGGGGGGGGGGGGGGTACTGGAACCCATGATTCCCTCCCCGGCTACGCTGGTGGTGTAACGTTTGTTCCGTTTTTTTTTTATTGACCGTCCGTGCAATTATAATTTCCTTCCTGTGAGTTAACACCCTGATTTGAGGTGAGTTACATGCGGTGCCTAGTTATTTGTTTCATATATTTTTAAAAACTATAGTAGTAGAGTATGTTATGATAGTATCTGCGTAATATAAATGTCCTTTATCATTATCATTATCATTATTATTATTATTATTATCATTATTATTATTATTATTATTATTATTATTATTATTATTATTATTATTATTATTATTATTATTATTATTATTATTATTATTATTATTATTATTATTATTATTATTATTATTATTATTATTATTATTATGTGCCAAGAGCCGAGAGTAGCCGAGCGAACGCGTTAAGGACTATTTGAAAAGTCATTTACAGTACATAGGGTAGCATACAGATTTATGCGTGTTTTTTTTAAACAAATATCTTTTAAATGGGTCAGGCCTAACCAGACTTGCTTAGAGACAGAGTAAGGGATTTGCACTTCAGCAAACGGCAAAATGAATTAAATCGGCTCAAATCGTTCACAATGTGAAGATTAGTATGAATAAACACCTGTCATAGAACCTTCGGGTAGAATACGTAGTTTTGGTGAAAATCTGGACAATTAAACTTCAAAATTTACAGTGACGTCGACATGCACGGGCCGTTCCAAAATTGTCCGATCAGCCGTTAGCCGAATGTCGCACGGAGTTTAGCCGTTTAACCAATCAGTGTGCTCCGCTGGTCTTGCGACGGTACACATAACCGCGATTCGCAATTTGAGCAAAATTGAAACTCACGGAAAGAACAACATTCTGGTAACATGTCGTTATTAGTTTTTCTCTAGATAAAACAACAAATTCATGACGTATGGATTTAAAACTTTCAACACACCATTTGTAAACACTAAACTACCGTTTGGTATTGATAATGAAGGGAACTAATGGACTTGCAAATCCCTGACACAATAGTTAAGCTTTAATGATGGACTTCGGTTTTGTTTTTTTTCATGTAATACGTGTATTGTCAAACACACGCCACCTACAGAAAGCTTTAGACTGGAACATCCACAAAGAACATACCTCCACATCTGTATATTTTCACCAATCATATTACTCATTACCGGTATTTGTTTGAATTTAGTTTACACAGCTGTTTCAAGCGGATTCACCGGTGCAAATGAATACAATCTAATTCTTCCACCCAACTGCAAAACCGAGAATGTAATGATAGATACATTACCCCTGAAGTTTTGCAAATGCGTATACCACCACGATGTGAAACGAAAAAAATACGGGCAATTATCAATTAGTTAAATTCTCTTATTTTGAATAGCCTGTACTTTGTACGAGTAGGCCTACTTTCTTATTTATTTTTGAAAAACTAGCAATGTTAATTGAGTAAAAATGTTTCGGTAACGCGATATTGTCAGTATTCTTCACGGTAGTAATACATGGGACGTGGTTATTCCTAGTCTAAGTCATTGACTGCTCTTTAATTTACCCCAATCCCAAGCGAAGCGAGCTGCGAGCGTAGTCTAAGTGTCCAGACTCACACTTATTCTAGGGTAAAAAAGAGAACAGTCTAAAACTTAGCATAGGTTATGCAGCACTTTTATTCAGTTCATATAAATATAATTTATACACCGCAGTCATGAAAGTGGCTGTACAAAGAACAGTTACATGAAACCCGTGGCCCCTTGAGTTTATTATACTTAGCTAAGTCATAGACTACTCTTTAATTTATCCCAATCCCAAACGAAGCGAGCTGCGAGAAAAGCTAGTCTAAGTGTCCAGACTCATACTTAGTGTAAGTGTCTATTATACTGCCTTAGGATTATTGTGAAACAAAGAGAACAGTCTAAAATAAGACTAGATTATACTGCTTTTACCCTATGATTTACTAGGTGATTTATGAGAGGAATTTAATGACCGCCATTACCGTCCGACGTCTAAACAACATCCACGCGAAATTACCTGTTAATGTGACACTTAAATGATCGTATTGCATAGATTTATTGATAGACATACATCATCTGTATATTTTTTCCGTTTCCATGACACTGACAGAAGTAAACGGAATGCCGCATATAGGTTGGGCTTTTGACGCAATACAAAGGTGTTTGAGTGAAAGGTAACACTACGCAAATAGGCATAACTCTGAGGGAGTCCTAGTTTGGCTTCCAGACGCAAGAACTTATCGTATTTCCTCGAGAAATTATGCCTATCAGCTAAAGGCCGTGACATGATTAGGAGAAACAAAAATGCCAAATCCTGGCTGGAAGGATTTATCTTGAATTTGTTTGCGTAAGCCGAGTTAAGCATGAACATAGTTTCTCTCGTGCCCCGATAAAAATACCTCAAATAGAACCCAACACAACAGTTTTGTCTGTCACAAGGCACACAGATGGAATTTATTTTAGAACGAGTCAACTTTTGACTACCTAATTTTCACACTGGTATCCTCGCACAGTTTACTTGATTCTAGAATAGTTTCACCCCAAGTTGATGACTACCCCCAATCATGTCATTTACCTTTAACTGTCTTGAACTAAGACTAGTTGTATGAGGTAGATTTCTTACATCGACTAGGCAGAGTGGAGGTAGAAAAAGTTGGAGAAGGAGAGTACTAGTACTCTGGGGATGGAAAAAGTCGCATGGTCTGGAGCCGAGACTAAGGGAGTCTTTACTGCTTACTCGATTTATTACAAGGTGTGTGCGTGCGCGCGCGCGCGCGCGCGCGCGTGTGTGTGTGTGTGTGTGCGTGTGTGTGTGTGTGTGTGTGTGTGTGTGTGTGTGTGTGTGTGTGTGTGTGTGTGTGTGTGTGTGTGTGTGTGTGTGTGTGTGTGTGTGTGTGTGTGTGTGTGTGTGTGTGTGTGTGTGTGTGTGTGTGTGTGTGTGTGTGTGTGTGTGTCGGGGGGGGGGGATGATTGGAAGTGAAGCATCTCACTGTCCACATTGACATGATTGGGAGTAGTCCCCTACTTGGGGTGAAATTTTTCTAGAATCAAGTAAACTGTGCAAGGATTCTACTGTGAAAATTTAGTAGTCAGAAGTTGACGCGTTATAAAATAATTTCCATCATTATTCATTATGCCCTGTGACAGACAAATCTGGCGTGTAGCTTTGGAGATTTATTTATACTGTATATGGGTTCTAGAGAAACAAACTGCTAGTATGTTCATTCAAGATAATCCTTCCATCAAGAGATACATTTCAGTTGGCATATCCATTGGTACATCTTTCAATCAGTTTGGTTCGAGGGGCATTTTTTTCATATCTCCCAATCATGTCATTGTCCTTTAATTGTTGATCTGGGTAATTTTCGTTATTCCGAAAGTTCAACACACACATTTTCTGTACCCGAGGGCTCGTTAATCTGAAAATGAATATATAAACACAACAAAAGAGTAACTACCATCTTTTTCAAAATACCATAACTTCTAAAAGAAAGAGTTTTGAGTAGAATAATTTGGCAAGGGTGTTTCTGCACTAATTGACAAATTTCTGTGTGAAAATGTGACTGATCCGTCAAGTTATGCATGAGTGAGCACAAGTTAAAGGCCAAAATGTCAATTTTCAAAAGTCACAAGGGTCATTTTGGGGGATTCGTGATGCAGTGTTTGATGAATTCTGTTTCTGGTGAATGATTAAGCGCTAGTTATGTTAAATAAATCATTTGACCGCCTTACACCATAGATACTGCTTACACCTCCCCTGGCACTTTTTGGAGTTTTTACGTTTCAGTGAGCTCAGTTTAAAAAATGTTCATCCTTCCTTAATTGTGAAAACGTAAAATCCATTACGTCTTATGGAAAAATTGAATCCGATATTTTTCAGCAAAATGTATCTTTACATGTTGTACCAACATAAGACGTTGTAACCATGTCATGGTTAAGTGAGCACACTTTGTAAATAAAGCAAAAAAATGCAATTATTTACCATTATTTAGTTTACCATTATTTTGGCATGAGATGTGACGTCTGAAAAGTGACATTTTTGCCTTTAATACATGCTCACTCATGCCATGCATGAGTCAACAGATCAATCACATTTTCACACAGAAGTTAGTCAATGAGTGTAAAAATACTTCTGCCAAGTTATTTTGCGAAAACTCATTTCATTAAAAAAGTTACAGTAGTTTGAAAAAGGGGTATACTCTTTTGTTGTGTGTAGTTCTCGAACTGCATAGTATTTGATACTTCAAAATAATGAAACGTCGGAAAAACGAACCGGCTTCGGAATAACGACCAGTAACCGTTGATCTTACAAGAATTATTATTTTTTCTGGTAACAAAATTATTGATCCACCCCCTCCCTCCACTCCTTCCAACCACTCCCCTCCTTTTTTTTTTTGCCTTCCGTTTTCGTGAGTTCATAGATTGGAAGAATTAACGGTGCCGACAGAAAATCTTCACCCGCACTTCTTTCTTGTTGCTTTTCAAACCTTTATTCAACCCCGGCTACAATTTGTACTATCTGTATAGTATCTTCCAATACCTCGGCACGTAAAAGAACTCACCGCACTAGCACATTAAAGCATGTTTAGTTGACACCCCCCCCCACCCTCAGGGATCTTTGGTTACTCCGTTACCCCACCCTGACACCTCAACGTGGTATCCCTCAAGAAAAATCAACATGACTATACACCCATCATGACCTTAAGCTGACGGTAGAATATATCACTGTGTCTATTTATAATACAATTGAATTAAAGGTCGGAATGATAATTAGCACGCAGGTGATGGGTAGCTCGACCTTCAAGAAGTTCTGCTGGACATATAATGTCATCATGAAGTTCATTTGTCATAACTGAAGTAGGCTCCCTATCATGCACATTGTCTTTAATTGACTAGGGTATGCAGCACATGAGTTGCATGCAACGTATGGCACTATGGACCTTATAAACATGCATGCGTTCAACATACTCTGCCTAGTTCGTTGTGAAAGGTTATCTTAACATTTGCAGTGCATATTGTCTTACTCTTGTATATTGCACTTTATTTAGTTGACAAAATGTTTTTCAAAAATCCGGGTGCATATCAGGTTTGTCGGATCTAAAATCAACTGGTTCAAATCACCGAATTGCATGAAATCGGATAATACATTAGTAAATTATTTGGGGGCAAATTTGTTTGCAATATTGTTTTAATCCCAAAGGTATATAGAATTGTCTGTAATTCAGCTGTCGCAGTTGCTACTGGCTATTTGTAATTTATTCAATTATTCTGATGTAATGATGTAATCTATGGGTTTTGTTGGTAAATGAAGTTAGGATGGTCTGTGTTTTATTTTATTTTGATTAATTGATTGATTATGCTTTGTTTATATTAACTAATTAATGTATTATTTAATTTATTCATTTATGATTTGACCCATTTGAGACTTACTGACTTAGTTTGAATTCAGTACCGGGATTCTGTAGAATGAATTCGAACAAAACACTTTAATTGTCTTCATTGTCACTTACTTATTTATCTATCGGTTTATTTATTTTCTGATTTCAATTTCTTATGATTCTCCTTTTTTGTGGCAATATGAACACGCTGTCAATTTGCATGCAGGGTTGTCAGTGGTGGGTATAGAGACAGAGAAAAAAAATCGCAAATTATAAACTAGTTTGATAGGACTGATAGCATGTCAAAACGGTTCTGATTCAAGAATTTGTAATCTCCCTTGGTGACAGAGGGATATCTATAAATAATTGACATATTTTAACGCCAGGCGATAATATGTTTTGTTCCTCCTTGCTTTCGGTCGCGCGCCTGGTTGCCTCCCCGGCGGGTACGGCGCAGACCAAGCTTCACGCTTGTCATGATCTGACGGACGTATATGGGCTGGAGGTATGACGAACATAACCCCAAGGTATAACGGGATGTTACTTTAAAGGAACATAATGTTTTCAAAGAGGTGTTTTTGGTAACAACACAACCAGGGTATCAGTACTTATTACATTCGAATCACTGGTCTAATAAACAATGGTTAAAAAAACAACACAATCTCCTCATTTGAAAGTGGGCCACACTCAAGAAATAGTTTCAATACTGAAATAAATGTTCGCTAATTGGACATTATTGTATGTTTCCGTAATTCAGTCACTAAAACAAAACAAACAATAACCTTTAATTTGATTCACGAGGAAAAGATAATAATTCGTGCATTTTGTTTTACTATTGTCTCCACCTGGACAGTTAATCTTTAATCTTAAAGGTAGGGAATCTCCTTTGCAACCCTCCCATACCACAGCAAAACATTATTCACGACCTTAGGCTATTTATAAAGGACTTGCCTGTGAAATCTGAAGATCAGATATTACCTAGATTTTGAAAAATGTGCAAAAACCCAATAGTTGTGATAATGTATGTCTCACTTGGGTATATCATAGACCTACAGTAGATCCATGTGTATATCAGGCTGATTACAGTACTTATGTTGTACCAGACGGTTGTGCTGGCATGTGTTAGGCACTGAAAGGAATGCAACGTCATATACATGTACAGTACACAGCTATTGCAAGGCACTGTCCATGAAGGTAAAAGAGACCTAAATGCAATGTCTAAAAATCATAGTACAACTAAAGTACATTATTATTTTTGTCACTCGAGACAAAAAAATCAAATCGAAGTCAAAAGTTTACTATAATTCCACTAAAACTGCGTTTCTAGCTCCTACACTTTGCTGAAGGTTCTTAACTAGCACTTTATTATACATACCAGTGTATTTGCACAATGTTAAAGTTTAGCCGTGCAAAAGAGATACCCGGCCTTTAATTCTTGGGTCAGTATATACTGGGATACGGGGGTGACATCGCGTACACATAAAACAAAAACAAGACAAATTTTCCGAATTCGCGTTTTCACAAGGAGAAACACACAACAAACGAAAATTACACTAATGGGACTGGCGCGCAGGGATTTGCCCATCACTCAGCGTGAACAGGAGACTAATTTCACACCCTATAAATCAAAATGAATTTTTCCGTTTTCCTTTTCGCCCTAGTTGTTTCTTTCTTTTTATTTCAAAGTAATGTCATGCCCTGCCCCCATTTTCATCAAGAATGATCCCACTTTTGTCGCCTCCGTCAATTTCCGTCTAGCCTCATTCACGAGTGTTTCAAGACTTTAGGCCCTCTGTATTAAAGTGTAAGTAAAAACAAGTAGGGGCGGCCGCCCCGTATTTTCCAAAGTATAATGAAAATAACGAGGATTTGGTTTGTAAATTTGGCAGGTGAAAAAAAAATGGCGGGTAAAAAATTGTTTTGGTTGTCGTCGGCCCACCCGCTTGTCGGATAATGTTTGGCTAGTAATTTGGCAGGTAAAAAAAATGGTTTTCGCGACAGATTGATCGCCCCTGCTAAGATTTTGCCCTGGCGCCACCCCTTTTCTTAAATCTATATCCGAACCATAGATTTGCATAAGTACTCCGTAAGTATCCTGAATCCCCAGACCCCAACCCAGAAAAGAAAAATAATGGAATATGTTCGAATAGACCGGACGTTTATGAGAACAAGTCGAGCTATATTATCGTTGAGTGTCGTTGTGTACACACTAGAACCATGATGGGAATACGGTACTAAACCGTCTGCAATATTCTGTTAGACATTATTGCAACGAAGTTGATTCTAACACTGTATCTTGTACGCAATTTGCAGCAAAATGTTTACATCAGGAACACTGGTGTTTCAGCGTAACTTGCAGAAAATAAAATTGTTATTGATGCAGAATAAATTTGCTGTTCAACTCTGTATTATCAAATTAATGACAAATAAAATTGTTATTAGTTGTAATTGTGTATCCCTCAACAGACAAGTCGTCTTGTTCACTTTGGGTGATAAATCTAAATTTATGAGGCTTAACCGATATTATTGTTGTTGTTGTTGTTGTTGTTGTTGTTGTTTTTTTTTGGGGGGGGGGTAATCACCACCATCACCTTCATCACCACCTCCATCATCATCAGCCTTATCATATCAACCAAAATCACCAGCATCTGATCACCATTATGATCACCACAATCATCATCACCATCATCATCACCACCACCATCATCATAATCATCATCCCCACCATCATCATCCCCATCACCATCACCATCACCATCACCATCATCATCATCATCATCGTCGTCGTTGTCGTCGTCGTCGTCCTCAGCAGCAGCAGCAGCAGGATCGTGACCACCATCATGATTCATCATCATCACCATCATGATCCCCACCACCACCACCACCATTATCATCATCATTGTCGTCGTCATCTTCGTCATCATCATCGTCATCACTCTTATCATCAGTATAACATCATTATCACCAACAGCACAAATGACCTCCACGATTATCGTCATCGTTCTTATCTTCATCATCATCATCATTATCGTAACTGTCGCCTTTACAAAATTTGTGTGCCCGATTTTTCATCCCTCACGAAAACTTCACATTTTCCAGACGTTTCCATTCATCGACAGTAATGATCCTTTGTTATCATTGTCTGCCCCCTCCAGTTTACCCGTCTCCCTTCCTGTTTCTGTCTCAGCGCCCAGCAACATGTCGCCTCTAATTACTCATTTCTACTTATTAATACTCTACGTCTGCCCATCGACCTCTACTTCTGCCGAGCTATAGAGGACTGCTCGGTGTTGCCGGTTTGATGTTTAAAATTTCACTCTGTTAAAAGCATCTATCATGTAGCCGTCTTGAGCATCACCTTCATCATCATCATCATCATCATCATCATCATCGTCGTCGTCGTCGTCGCCATCATCATCATCATTATCATCATCATCATCGTTACCATCTTCATTATATTCACCGTATCGTCAACACCACCACCACCTCTATCATCATCATCATCATCATCATCATCATCATCATCATTATCACCATCATCAATCATCTCCTCCTCCTCTTCATCATCATCATAATCGCCACAACCACCATCACCATAATCCTCATCATCATGCCAGCATTGTCGTGTTCTCCTTGTCGTCGTCATCATCATCACCAACATCATCGTCATCATCGCAGACATTGTAGTCTCCGATACGATTTCATCACACTATAGTAATGCAATTTTCCTTCCCTCGCCAGAACTTCATAATCATGGATAGTACGATCCATGTATTTACCGGCACTAATGAATATGCTGTCAATGTCTTCCTTTGCCAATTTGCTCATCTGCTCTTCTTGCTTTCGATGCTTCGTCTCAGTGACATGCAGCTTCTAATTACTCATGTCTACTCATTAATGTCCGGGTCAGGGTCTCAGCTGAATCCGCGCAGCTGGAGTGGGCTTCTAGCCAACTTGAAGACTTTGAAAAGTCCAATCTGTTATCTTTACAGAAGATACGTTTCCTACTGGTGATAATTATGATGTTGTTTCTTTGCTCGTATGTTGTTTTCTACGCTACTACGAATATCGTAAGCCTAATTTTAATCTGAATGTCACCTCGCAACTCCCCATGATAATTATTACCCTATTTTTCACTCATTATTCTGACCAGAGCCTACTTTTTTTTACTTCTTACTCTAAATTTGCATATAATTCCCACAAGCACAAAAATGGCCTCCTTTCCACCTGCTTATAAAATTAAAAATAAACCAGGGAATCGTACGAGTCCACACACCTGCTAAATGCGACTCTGACAGAAGGCTATTTGTTCGATTGTATTCAAATTTCATACATAATTTACGAACGTTTATTACTATAATGCAATGATAATTTCCACTCCTCTCAGGATACCTTTCCCCCACCTGAAAAAAAAAATGAACCCCATACGATCTTTATTATACCGTCCGGAAAAACCACCGTCTTGTTGGGGTGGGGATGAGGGATTCCAAGGGAGGGATTAGAATGTCCATAGTGATTTTCCTTTGGTAGGTTTCCTGGGGTTAATTTGTCTCAAGGGTAGTTGTCCTACATACAGTAACTGTCTTCTGGACAACTTCCCTATATGGGTTAGTTGTCTGGGTATAGTATTCCGGTGTGTAATTGAGTAGGCCTATATTGGAAAACCTGGACTGTCAGTGGACAATTGTCCGACACATCAACAGCTACTTCCTTGACTAAAATGGTGAAAATGGGGATATCAACTTTCCAAGGAGTCCAACAATACGTATAAAACATCTTGGATGTGTAATTAATAATAATTCTGTGAAATCTATTCTCGCAGCCCGTATATCTTGACACGACAACATTTCATATTCATTTAAAATGAGCCTGCGTTTTCAGATTAGTTCTATTATTTTCTAACGTTTAAAGCGCCTCAACAGTGAAAGGGTCATTAGTTATTCTGAAGCACCATGGAAAATTTGAAATAATTATTCGTTACAACAAACCTTTGGCTTTCATAATGTTCGGATAACGAACCACATGGATTAGATTATTTTTTGAGTATTTAAAATTAAACAATCATCCTTGTAATTGGCTGTAATTGTAACTTTGTTAGTTTTTCTGAATGGCGTATACTTAAGTCGGTGGAGTTTGTCCGGATTTTTTTTTACCTCGGGATATCATTATCGACTTGTTTTGTTTTTCAATTATAAAGTGATTTTGTCATATTCTATTAAGTGAATCAATTCTCATAACGAACGCCACGTGTATACTGTAAATCAACCAAACCTTCGGATAAACTGCTTGCTTTCCTTGAAGGTGTCTGCGATGATGAATACATATCAACAACGGGGATGGCCTACAAATCGTAATCTAATTAAACCTATTATGATCAAGTGCCTGGGTGTTGTTATAAAAGATGCACGTTTTCAGCCACTTTCACGTTACATGACACATGTTTCATTAGCCTTATTTCCAGGCTCGAACATAATTGTGCAAAAAATTTCAACAGTGTAAGAAAACGATATATAATCACTGATAATTACCATAAAAAGGTGCAAATGTTTGACCTGAAGTGAATACCCCCTTTTCAGAGATCAAAGGTTATTTTTGTTGATTGTGATATGCATTCATTGTAAGTCGGTCAATGGGGGTGCACACCAACTTTGATTTTATAATTATAATTGTTTTGAACTACTTAAGGTTTCTCATATAATTGTTGTATTTGTATTTAACATCAATTCCTGGTATTAAATTATAGACAGAAAACGGCGCGCTTAAAAACGCCCGTATTAAGTGCCAAATAAATGTTTTGTATTATTATTATTACTCACTGTACCTGATGTTAGAACAAAAAAGAAAGCCGTGTTTTTTTTGTGGGGGGGGGGCGGGGAGCATATCATTATCACGAGTTTTCCCATTAGCAAAAAAAAAAAAAAAAGAGAGAAAACTAATTGAAGTTGGCATTAATGACAAAATGACAAAACTATGGAAAAAAAAAGATTTGTAGTCAACGTCATAAATATGTTTTACACTGTTCCATCTTTTACAAACAATCTAATTTCCTTTACATTAAAATTATCGATAGGTGCAGAAACATTTGTTTATTTTGTTCACCGTTGTAAGGAGTATAATCACTTCATTACATCAAAAAGTTTGAATGTGAAGAAAATCAGAGTTACTTCCTTTTGTGGTTATACAGCAGTTTTTAATGGACGATTGTTTTTTTTTTTTTTATTGGACAGTAATTCACGCACAGGTGCATTGTTAGAACAGTTGGGTCTGACGTCCAGTTAGTTGTCACAATGCCCCTTTAAACTTGTGAATCACTGTAGCTTAGATCCCTCGGAAGTCCATTCACAGCCCGGTTCACCGTACTACTAACTACTTTTAGGGGTTAAAACTAAGGAAATTACTAACTCGCACCCCTGTTGTTAGGAGGGTAGCCATTTAATCTTAGGTAACAGAAGCAAAACTTAATCATCATACTGATTAATACCCTGATTGCTTCCATTGAAACTTGCAGGTAATTCGATGGGTGCTGCCTTTAGGTCAGAGACTCGTGTCCAGGTCTCAGGGGATGTGTCCGGCTGGTTTCGGTGTATGGGGTCAATTGGTTTTATCCTGGTTGGTGGTGCGCACGGATCTACCTGCAGTCACGAAGTGCGCGCGAACCCACTTGTCGTCGGCTGAGAGCCAGAAGGGCGCTATTGCGGAGCAAAGTATCTAGCGTTAGTGTCCTTCTAGTTATAAGCCAATGTCACACTTGCAGCGAGCATATCCTTGTCTATGATAGCCAGGTATAATAAATATATAAACTACTGTCGAGTTGGTATACTGTATAGTGTATATTCAATTTCGAAACAAACACGAAAAGATAAAGTTATGGACATCCTGCCGGCGTCACATGTACATGTACAGATATAATTGAAAACCGTTAATCAAAGCAATAAGACTAACGAAATACAAACTTGTGTTTGTATAATTGTGTGTATAATATAACGTTGTATGTTTCTGCATCTGTGATTTTACAATATTAACTATATTCGAAAATATTCAGCGATGATGTAAGAAATTAGTACAATGTACAATCAATTTATTTGACCAACCCAGTTGCCTGTGAATTGCGTTATATCCTACAACATGTTTTGCGATGTGAATATTTGTGGAAGCTGAGATATTACTCCTAATAATGTATACTCAAAGTCTTTTAAAAAGTAATATAAAATCAATAATTATCCAAAAACAATTTTTCTGGGATTCCTTTAACAGGTCTATGGACATTGTTAGTATTGTGTGGTGCATATTTGTGACTTCGGCACACAATGCAAAAAAAAATCCTGATTTACTTTATCAACCATGAAACGAGTAGTAAAAATACAATAATTGGCCAAAAGAAACAACCAGAATGAGCAATTTCTATTCTTCGTCATGTGAAAATTTACTGATATGGCTTTGTAATTGTCTGCTGAGCGTTTTGTTTGTGAATCCTCAACTCATGATGTCGATGCACATGTTATCACAAATGTCCTTGAATGCAGAGCCATGAAAGAAATGTTACTTTCATAGTCTGGCCTCTTAAATGTTAACCTCACTGCACACATAACGGTAACAATAGCAATATGGTGTCGCCCATGCGTGGTTTCAAGTTCGCCGTTAAACGAATGTTGTTTATTTTGAAACCTAAATCGCACGTAGACAGTCCTTCACGTCCCTACACGGAATGCCAGCAGTGGCGTAGCCAGGCACCTTGTGGGGGAGGGTTGGGGGGGGGGACTTGAATTGGCACATGCCATGGGTGGAGACCAAACATTATGAATAGAAAGGGGGTCATTATCTCCCCCACGGGGTTGTCAAACGTTGCAAAATAATTTGAAGAGAGTGAAAGAGAGGGGTGGTGAGGCTCGGTTTAACGCCACTAAAAACTGTAGCTTACGCGGTTCTGTCAACCTATCAAGCGAACCTTTCAAAATTTATGAAGAGCATCAAATATTTTAATGACATTGATAAAAGGGCATAGTGGGAAATGATGTGATTGGGTGCATCACCCTTTATTTTCGAGAACATGCAATATTGGCTATATGGCTATATGTGCATGTTCACGTAAAGACACTTTCATAATGTGATTTTGGAGTTGGGGTGTACTTAGGGATGTGCCGGCAACACGAGTAGCATTTGGCCTCTTGAGTAACAAATTCTCTCATTTTCAATGCTTTTACGTATAAATGAGTCACATTCTTGCTTTGGTAAATTAAAAACAAAAGAATGATGTTGATTAGCCTTGGATCCTACTTGAAAATCTTAAGCGGCATGCCACCTCCCAAATCAAAAGTGAGCACCCCCTGTAGCTGTACTGTTCCATCGTTTGTATATTTAACAACATTTCGCTTGCCCACATTGTGTGTGTATGTATGTGTGTAAAGCATACGCGTACGCAAGGGGGGGGGTGGTTTGGGGTGTTCAAACACCCCCGAACACCCCCCTTTCCCCGTAATCACCCCCTTTTTTCACGGAATCACCCCTTTTTTTCGTTCAAAGGGGGATGTTGAAAAATGTGAAATAACCATGAAAACAGAAATTAAAATGTATTATTTTTCTTAGATCTTGAATTATTTTTTTTTTCGTTACACAACCCCCACCCCCCCCCACCCCCGGCTGAGCGAGTTTTCGGAGGCTGACGTGACTTGGGAAAATTTTTGGACCGATTGAATGTGCCAGAGAAAATAAAAATTCTGTCACTCGCCACCCCCACCCACACACCCCATTGTGCCGTGATTGTGATGGTATGTATGTGTGTTGTCGATGTGTGTGTCTGTGTTGATTGTGTTGAAAACAAAAACCAAGTGTGTGTGTGTGTGTGTGTGTGTGTGTGTGTGTGTGTGTGTGTGTGTGTGTGTGTGTGTGTCTGTATATGTATGTATGAATGTCTATGGGTTAGGTCACAAATTTAATGGGGCAGGCCCTCCTTCTCCATTGCTTCTTCGTAGGTGTCATCCATATCTCAAGCCTCATGTTTCACTCTAGGGAGGTAGACTGTACCCATTAACTGCCAAGGAATTCCAACTTGTGGCGAACTCGGTCAGATAGCTCTGGTAAACACATCACCATAATTTTGCGGTGAAAACTGATATGAAATGTTATATCTTCCTCCTCATCTACCTTTACCGTGACTTTGGATTGCAGGGCAAGTAAGAAGGAACAAGGAAATGTTTTTCCTTGGTTCAGGTTAGCCGAAGGGAAAGCGGAGTGTCGACTGTACAAGGTGTTTTGAATATGATTTCCTGGTTTACAGAGCTGGGTTTATTAGAGTGTACAGGTAGAAAATATTCCGTGATATTGACACGTATGGCATCGCTCCAAATGCAAAACCGCAGATGAATTATTTAGGTCTAGATCATTGCAGAAGATTTACTCATTAAAGTTGATTAGAATGTTCTTGTGCAGCCCAATCCAAATGCAGTACAAAAACTTGATTATGTTTTAGCAGGCTGTTGTTATTTTTTTTCTCAATTCTAAAACAACATAGAAACTTAAAGGCATCATATATCAATGGTTCAGTTTAAAACAAATCTGAGCCACGCGATACCAGCATGACTAGTGTCTCTGATAACGTCTAAAAAATGTAGCCCTGAAAAAATTACAGTTCAAAACGATCGTTAAGTGCTTGAAAAAAGTGAAAATCATTGAGCTACCATTCCAGATTTTCTCCATAGACTGCTGTGTTGCAGAATTTTCTATCAGCTGAGAATAATTCATGTGCCGATTTTTATCTGTACATATTCTATGAGTGACAGCATAACTGTTTGAAATTTTGTGTTCTGGTGTTTATTTGTCAATCCAAACACTGTCAGATATGTCAGAGAGCAAAGTTTGACAATTTTTCAAATGGAGCTTCCACAATGTCATATAGTGTCTTTAAGACTATACGTGTGAGGTTGAAACATTAGACTTGGTGCATGTTAAAGGGGAGTGACACCCATGCAGACATCTACTTACATTCAGAGAATAGATAACAATAAGAGAAAGAAAATGGTGAAAGTTTGAACAAATTTGACTGAACCGTTTAAGAGTTATAAATGTTCAAAGTTTACATAATCCTTATGTATGGAGGATTCTTAAATTGGCAACACTACCACTTTCTGAGATGAAAGTGTAGAGAACTCCCTATTGGTTTTGTACACAAATTTTCACAAGTTTACGTTTTTCTGAAATGTTATTTGTGAGGGTAATCAAATTCTTCCAGAAAACATGTACAAATCATTTTGCTGGGACATACTTGTACAACAAACAAGAGGCAATCACATAATTTCATAAAAAATGAGAATAAGTAAAAATTTGTGTACAAAGCCAATGGGGAGTTCTCCACACTTTCATCTCAAAAAGTGGTAGGGTTGCCAACTTAAGAATCGTCCATAACAACGATCAAATAAACTTTGAACATTCATTAACTCTTGAATAGTTCAACCAAATTTGCTCAAACTTTCACGGTTGTATTTTTTTTATTATTGTTCTGTATTCTCTGAGTACAGGAAGATGTCTGGGTTTCATTCTGCTTTAATACTCTACATGTACGCTCGCAGTTTGTTTTGCAGTGGTACTGGTTCAGTGGGATTTGGGTGGGGTTAGGAATTGCGATTGGAGTAGAACGTAAAAACTGGTTATCAAGAGAACTTGTTTTTTTTAACACATTCTTAATTTTACTTTGTAAACATGTTCAAAGGCAAAGGCTAAACATCGTGTATAAAACCACTAAACATCAGTGTCCAATGTGTCAGTATGAATACTCCGAACGAAAATTTTGAAATAATAATGCAAAAACTCGTTATGTATCGCAGTGCACTCTTGCTCGAAGGAAACTATTTGCAATGGTTTCAGAACGTTTAGTCGTTTATCCGTCTTGGGGAAGAGATGGCGTATCACGATTGACAAAGTACTTTTCTATATTTGCTCGAAAATAATTGCGCATATTCCAAGCGGTTTCATTCAGTTAAACCCATCGACGGATAAGATATGCAGTACTTTACCCTCCCTACTCAAAAGTATTGCAACATACACTATAATGCATGCATTTTGAGTTGAAGTGGTCTTTCTATAATGATATCCTAATGAACTTTATTATTGGAAAATGCAAAATTATTTGAAAAGAAATCAATGAATATTCTTTCTCCTTTCTTCTCCAAGGCGGAGAGACTATCAAATGCAGGCGCGCCCACGGTAGAGGGGCGGGAACATAAAAAAAAAAAAAAAAAAACTTACGCCTCCCTGCAGAGGTGGGGGTTAATTCACACTAGTATCGTAATTCGGTTTCATATTTCCCGTGAAACGGTTATGATGGCGTGGAAAGACTTCCAACAAACAAAAAAAAATGCCAATGTGTTCCTCTGACGCTTTCTCCGAAAAGAGACACCACCCTGCGAAGACAAAAGCGCCTCCTATATCTTCATCAGACAGTGGTAAGGAGGAAACGCCCCATATTTCAGAAAGAACCTCTTCAAGTTGAAATTTCTTATTCTTTCTCAATTCTAAAGGCGGTTTGTTATTGCAAACATCCTAAAATTAGCTCTTACACGACTTTTTAGTAATTTGATGTAATAATGTGAAGAGAAGGCCATCATCTTTATATTCGTAGCCTTATCCTCCTTACCACTGTCTTATGAAGATAGGAGGCGCTTTCGTCTTCGCGGGGTATTGTCTTCTTTCTGAGACCGCGTCAGAGGAACACATTGGAATTTTTTTGTTTGTTGGAAGTCTTTCGTTTCGAAGCCATCAAAACCGTTTCACGGAAAAAATTGAACAGAATAACGATACTAGTGTGAATTAACACCCCACCCCTACATGGAGGCGAAAACTGTTAAATTTTATGTTCCCACCCCTCTGCCGTGGGCGCGCCTGCATTAATGTTGATAATCTCTATTGGAGAAGAAAGCAAAATTAATATTCATTGATTTCTTTTCAAATAATTTGTTATTTTCCAATAACAAACTTCATTAGGATATCGTTATAGAAAGACCCCTTCAACTAAAAATGCATGCGTTATAGTGTATGTTGCAATACTTCCGAGTAGGGAGGGTACTAGAGTGCAGGCTTATTTCATTCAGATCAGTATGCGAACAAAAGGCATCTACAAGTACAGTATACATGTAATACAATTTCTCTATAATCGTGTAATTTTACTTTCAATATAATCATTAAGGTTATTAATTCGATACTTTTTCGTGCCGTTTTGTGTAACATACACATGTAATCAATATGCAGCTAATATAAATCAATTTGTCGGATTTTGAAGCCTCAATTCCGGGTCAATGACCCCCCAATCGTGACAATCGATCAATCTATCGAATAAAGCCGAATATCGAGCAAAACGCCTCTCTCTCTTGCACCGACTAATTCATAGCGCTCTTGTCGCCGCCATAGCTGGAGGGGGGGGGGGGATTCCAATACATGATGAATGAAAGTTAAAGGGGGGACTCCTGGATAATAGCAAGTTGTTTTGAAAAGAGGCAGCACAATTAGATAAACAGATCAATAAAACTTTGAGAAAAGGTGGCAAATGGGAATAAAAATACGAATGTTTGAAATTTCCACAGATCATATACGAACATGGCAAAATTGTGACATTCACTATAAGCAAGCTTATATTTGTTCTGTACACAAAATATCACCGAATTTTCATTTTTTTTTTTATGTTTATGCCTGCACACATTATCCCAAATAGGAAATCATGTAATGTAAAAACGAATTAGTCTGAACATAAGCCTACGTGGAGAATTTCTTAAGAGAAAAGAAGAGTTTAGTAACATTTTATGCCCAAACACAAATAGGGGTCGCTCAGTGTTGCCAGTTTATAAAATGATCATAAAAAATATTCGAACATTAATAACTTAATTGTATTTATCTGTTTTTTTCTCAAACTTTCACTAACGTGTTTACCTAAATTTCCTGCTTCAAAACAACTTTTCTATGAGCTTGGAATTCACCCTTTGAAATAATATACCACAGTTCAGCCCATAACATTATGACAAAAATCACCCATGAATGTTAACTTTAATCTGACAAACGTCAGCTTCCGAGAACGGGAAAATCACATCATACACGCGGAAATACAAACGAAATCATTTTTGCAAACTTTGCTTCCTTTTCCGGGTTTTGATGGATCCTGCATTCCTGCTTGATGTCGGATACTTGAAGTCAAGGTTTTAGTCAATCTGTGGTGTACAGGACTGCCATTTAATGATGATAGGAATATCCATTCAATTCAATTCACTTCAATTTATTCACATCACTTAAAAAATGAAACATACAAATAATACGTCGTAGAACATGTCCAAATGAACACATATCACAGAAAACATAATTACAATACACAGGAGATAACATAGGCTTAGCAGTGGATGTAGGAGATCAATAAGGCTTGTAAAAGCCTGACAAGGCAGATCTCCGGATAACTGCAATTGTACACAAACATAATGATAACAGACATTAATAAACAGAAATGATATTAGGATATATAATCAGTGGGTAGAGTAAACGTCGCAGACGTTACCCCCCCCCCCCCGGTGAACATTGACGTATGTTGAATTCCAGATCTTGATAACTAAAAAGAGTATGAGATGTATTTTTACCACTGTGGTTTAATTATCTTATTGATGATTCAGGTATATTGCATTCTTTCGGGGACTGTGTGAAACTAGATACAATTAGTTGTAAAATGACATGAGGTATTTTTTTAGGGAAGATTTAAACAAGTTGAAGGATTTGCTCTGCAAAATATGGTGTGGTAGAGAGTTCCAAATTTCAGGTCCTCTGTGTTTGATAGATTTTTGGTCAAGAGAAGTTTTCGGATTTATCTACACTGTATAAACTGTGTTTAGCGAGTACACGGTTTTCTTAACACATTCTTGCTGTCACTTTTGTAAACATGTTCGGAAGATAAACGTATGGTGTCAAATCACTAAACAACGGTGTCCAATTTCTAAACACTTGGCATCAAAAATCTCGTTTTCTTAAAGGCATTATATAACAGTGTTTCCAGTTTGAAAAATCTGAGCTTCATGATTCCCCATGCTACCAGTGTCTCTGATACGCTCTAAGAATGAAGCCCTGAAAAAATTGCAGTTTAAAACGATCATTAAGTCCTTTAAAAAGTGAAAATCATTGAGAGACCATTCCAGCTTTTCACCACAGACTGCTGTGTTACAGAATTTCCTATCGGTCGAGAAAAATTCATGTGCCAATTTGTATCTGCACATATTGTACTATTGACAGCAAAACTGTCCGAACTTTTGTGTCCTAGTGTGTTTATTTGTCCATTCAAACACTGTCAGATATGTCAGATAGCAAAGTTCGACCATTTTTAAACGGGTCTTCCACAGTGTTATATAGCGTCTTTAACACATCTTTAGTACTTTCTAAACACACTTTTTACAGTGTATGTATTTATTTATCTATCTATTTAATTAATCAGATAGTTAGTTAGTTAGTTAGTTAGTTAGTTATTAACATTTTATTTGCACAATATGAATAATAATTACTGTAATAACGTTTTTGTATTCCTTTCCTTGTCTTTGTTTGTTTTCCTGCCAGCATAGGCCTATTGGTGCTGCAGAAAGACGATGGTCATGATGATAGTATCAAACGTGAAGCCATGCAGGGTATAAACAGCCGGGGGAGGAGGATGGACATATCCCCCACTTTTAAAACTGACCCCCCCCCATTTGTGAGGGTTGTGGGCGGAATAGTCGCATGCCATTATTTGCTTCCTCGTCTTTGATGTGTTAATTGTATTAAGTATGATAGATAGTTCTTTTAATATACTCTAAAATGCCGTGTATGTTGTTTTTTCTCAAAAAAGGTCACTCCCGTCGGAGGGGGTAACCCTCTTCCACCCTCCCCTCCACTCCATCACCAAAGAGCCCCCCCCCCTCCACACACACACCTTTTTTTTTGAAAAGCTGGGGACGCTTTTGGGTGCCTTGATACATACAATGTGTTACATTATAACTTTAAAAAAATGAAAACAATTTCAAAATAAGAACAACTTTGTCTGCAGATCTGTAGTTTTTTTCATGGCATTGTGTATGTATGTAATTTAATTCAATTTATTATTTCATTTTATTTCATTTCATAATTAATTCAGATAACATTAATATAAGTATCTATAGACAAGTTTTCTAATATATTTTGTTTTGTTGTTACATTGTATTTTAGCAGTTTAATAACTAAAACACTTACCCCGTCAAAAGTACCCTACTAAAACTATTAATAACTAATTAACGAACTAACTAATAAAATGCAATAAATAAATTAGTAAATAAATGAAAAAATACCATTAATTGATTAATCAATATTAGCAATTTTAATTATCAAGGCACAGAATAATGACAACATTTAGTCTAAAACGTTAATAGTATTGCACATTCAGGTAAGAGAAGTTATTCTTTGTTATTTTTTATATTCTATTTGTGTAGAAACTGAAACAAACTTGTTTATCAGTGAGTGCGAATTTTCTCCGAAAGGGCAAAATCCGCACAGCTAGTGGAAAATTTTGAGTTGATTGGTTTTACCCAAGGAAGTGTGATTTCATCACGTAGTTCTGCAAGGAAAAGTGTACTACAGGTCAACCGACACTAAGGAGTTGGAAATGTGAAAAAAAATATATAAAGTGGTTTAATTACTTGTGAAATCAATACAAGGAACTTACGTTTTCAGTTTCCTAATGAACCAGTTTGTGTCCTTAATGTTCTGACGATTAATGATTTACCTAAAGTGGGCTTCAAAACACTATAATCACTAAATATGTAACAGTGTGTTTTCATTTTTTAAATTTTGTATATAATCTGTGTAATGTTTTTAAAGACCTATCGGTCGGAGGTGACGGATGAAAAACAAGTTAATGCAAAACCTCAAAACACTCTATTGTTTATATTTCGATTGAATGACACAGACACAGATGTATGCATGATTCAATATTAAAAATATATCATTTCCAGTGGTCCATTCCATTAATGTAGTGACCCCCCCCCTACACACACACACACACACACACACACCATTCCAAAAACAACCTAGAACATTAGAGACATGAACTGAAGAAGTAATGTTCTGTGGACAAAAGTTCCATAACGTAACAGTATATGATGTGGCAAAACTGGAATGGTCGATTATTTATTGATTTATTCATTTATTCACTTATTTATTTATTTATTTATTTATTTATTTATTTATTTATTTATTTATTTATTTATTTATTTATTTATTTATTTATTTATTCATTTATTTATTTATTTATTTGAACTGCAATTTTTCATGTTTGATCTTATCCGAGACACTATCACAGAAACCAAATACATTATTATACAGCCTTGTCAATTGTGCAACAGAAAATAATTTTGATAACAGTAAGACCAATCAACATAATTATGAATAGTGTATAAAAGCATTATTTACAATGTGATCAATATCTGATAGAAATTGACACTTATAGTATAAGTAAAGCAATTAACACAAATATTTAGGAAATTTATAATGAAAATGAACAGGAATATGATTTTTTTCCTTTTGTATACGTTAAGTCAATAACTAACACTCCCAGTACGTAACGTATTTCTAATAATTATGTCGGTGTGTGTGTTTGTAGAACGTGGTGGCAAAAAAGGGAAATTAACAAAATGTTGAAGTAACAGCTCCCGATTTACTTATCTTTTACCCATCAAGTACATGTAGAAGAAATTGTTCAAACAGAAAACAAAGACAGATTTGAAAATTGTTAAACAAAAAACAAAATCATTTAGATAAGTGTTATATGACCTATCAGCATTATGATGAATATAGTATGAAAGTGTTCTTTAAATTGTGATCATCTCTGATTGAAATTGACGCTTCGCGGCTGCCAATTACGTGCAGAATGTCGACGTGATTTGCCGAGTACGTGAAGCTGTTTCTCATTAAGGTAGGATGACGTGTGTGATATAATCACGAAAAACAGAAATATTACTTCGCCTAGACCCGTCTAATCTGGGGGTGTACCGTCATGGACGGCCCAGGGAACCCCGTTCTGGTTCCCCGATGTCCGGCGACAATTTTACTGACCCCCTAAAACTACCCTGAAGTCATATAGCGGTCAATGTGGCGGTCAAGTTTCACTAATAATTCATTAGGGAGAAAATTTGAGTTTGTGACCTCATGCTAGTACATGTACACACATTTCACCCAAATTAATAACTCTATGGTAGAGTAGGTATTCGTGTTTTGTTTATAAAGATTTAGCCCCATTATTTTAAAAGGATAGTTGATTTTTTTTATTCAAAGGTACATGTATAATGTTATTCTGGAAGTAAATTATACTATCCAACCGTTTCTACAACATCAAGATTGTTTATGTAGATTATATTATCTAATATGTATTTTTCTGTACATTCATCCTTCCATCCATATATAGATGCACACACAACACACACACACAAACATACACACACACAAACACACACAAACACAGACAGAAACACAGACACAGACAGACAGACAGACAGACACACACACACACACACACACACACACACACACACACACACACACACACACACACACACTACTATTTCATTGTAATGTCGTAATTTTGTAATCATATTGCACGACTATTGCAAGTACACGTTTTTGTATTTAAACATGTATATTGTATTATTCACCCCCATTTTTAGATGGATAAGAAAAATCAATTTGTACATGTATTTTGAAAATATGTCTCATGGATTGTGACAGGCCTTTGCGTATAAAAGCAAACGAGAACGTGAAGATTACTCTGTAAATGTCACGGAGCTAATTCCCACTCTTTAAGGAGTGTGATTAGGGACCACTTATTTTGGAGCTAAAATTATATGAGAGTGGAAAATTTAGCTCCAAAACGACAGACTTTTCCACTCTCTTAAAATTTTAGCTCCGAAATTGACCTCCAAAGGGAGTGGTCCCGAATTAGCTCAGTAACAGTTAGACATGTTAGAGAGAAAGATTGCTTCATACAACGAAACAAGCGAAACATTTACGGGCACACATATAATTTCTTCTTCAGTAACATGATATTTTACTTTATTACATCAAAATTTGCTGCCCAGAATTTTTAAGTATATAAAATAGTTTACATACGAATGACACATTTTGCGGATTGACAATGAGAAGATCACTATAATTCTAAACCATGGGAAAAGAAAAAGGGAGCTAATGCCATACATTTTGTATAGTGATAAAGACCTTCTCCTCAAGAGATTAGAATTAATGTCCTTTTCAACAGATTGTCTTGTTTCATGAAACCTGCATAATTGCGTGTCGATGACAGAAATAAAATCCTCATATAGTATAACTTGAAAGTGCTTCAGAGATGATTCTTTTCAAAATGCCAAACAGAATTTCATAATTTTAGTGATAATCATCGGGTCGCAAGTGTATAACATACTCCTTGGACCATGCAATTTATTATGCTTTATCGAAATTTTATAATATCATGGTTTCAAAACGATACAATATAAACAACATTGGGACCCAACATATTTCTTCGATATGAGATTTTGTTATACTAGTGTTCTTTATAATGAGAATCCGATGTATATAAATTGCATTTTATTTACTCAATTGCACTTCATTGATTAATTTTAGTTGTGTTAAGATTTTTTAATGTCGTTCTTCCATGCTTCAGCAATTACTTTTAAAATACACTTGAATATATCGAAACAAAGTAACAAACAATAAATACATTGATTGTGAACGTTTCTTATATCACATGAAAGAGTTGTCATAAGGTTTGTCGTGCGGAAAGAGCAAAACATACAATTCAAATTAAACTACTTGCACATAATATCGTAAATTTTTAGAAAAAAAAACATTTAAAGTTATACAAAATATCCTCTTTTTGATAGCGTATATATCACAGTTACGTGTACTTTATTTTAACACCCTTACAAAGGGTTTGTTTCTTGGAATTTGTGCATCCTCAAAATCCACAATTGCTCTTTAATTTTAAAGATGAAAACATAATTATCAGAGAAGCAAGTGATCTTAATGAGCATTCGAAAGTGTTTAGGAAGTGTATAATATTCACATTAATCATTTGCATACAGGTTTCGAAAGCCCTTTGTGTTAGTGGTATCCATAGTATTGGGAAATTAACGATATGTATCAATATCTTCAAACTTGTCATGATTCAAATTAAATGTATAACGTGGTCTACGTGGATATCTCAGTCTTATGGGTGATTCATTAATCAACACACAAATCAAGGCCAGGGTTTAGTCCCTGAAGGCGCCAAATCCACAATTAATCTAAAAGCAGTCATTAAAATCAGTATACTACATGTACTATTCTTGTTACATTATATTTAAATTTGGAGCCAAATACGAAAAGCAGGAGGGACACAATATCAATCTTTACTTTTACTCTTCACTTTTATAGGCACATATACAAACTCGGCCAAAGAAATGCATGTTTCTCCAAGTCCAAAGTCACTTAAGTGGAGTTAGAACCATATGACACTGAGCTCTTCAATATAAATGACTTTACTGACACCGGGATAAAACAACAAAACCGAGGGTACGCATTAAACAGATCTTAAGGCACCATATTTACAAAGTGAGTCAACATTTCAGATTTCTGATACGGACAACGATATTTTATAAAATCTCAGCAAATAAAAAGGACTTACAGTATTTATATAGAAGTTGTGTTTTGAAGTTTTATCTACTATACATCTATGAAAGGATGATTCTTATTGCTTGCTATTCAAGAACACACTTAATATAAAAAGTCTTTATTTGCATTTTTCTGTTCGACTTAGAAAATTTGTTGGAAAACAATAGACGAGAATTTCACAAAACGTCGAAAAACAACTATTTGCAATAAGCATCGGAAAGATTACACATTGGAATTAACATGTTAATTTTGCATCATGGTTCTGGTAGGACATCTATGCTAATTTTGATGCGCAGTATCTTGCGCAGTATGCCTACTCTACAACAAACTAATTTTGTAAATCATGTTTCAGTATTTTGACAGAGATATAATAATTATACTCAAAATATTAACCCTTTTTTTTAGCAAAAAGGGAAGCTTACAAAAGTGATTCAGGGACCAAGCGAACATAAATAATATCTCAGTTTTCAAGAACGTATACACATTCACGATAAAGGCATACATTTTACATGCGGAGTATTCGTGATAACGAAAGTTGCACTAACTTAGGCTGACACCACTATAAAAACGATCAATTAAAATATCAAATATATCTAGTGGATTGTGTCCGTCCGAGAAAGTTGTCATAATCGCACATCATTTTGAGGAATTTTACCGGTAGTTAATTCTTTCATTTTGTCTAATTATCTTTCGATCTTGACAAATAATCTGACACATCCACAAATATATTGGATTTTTGAGCAATCAATTTAGCGTGAAAACTAAAAGTCTATTTTGAAACAATCTTTTTGCAGGTAAATTCACGAAGACAATGTAAATACAGTGCACTCTCGATATAAAGAAGTCCATGGGACCTATCAAATTAATTTTGTTCTTTGTAATGAAATTTCTTTATATCAGGGTTGCAAAAGCAATAAAGGAAATCCAAGATACGGGACCAGCGATTTTGCTTCTTTATGATGAAATTTTGTTATATCAGCGTTCGTTATAACGATAGTGCACTGTACATAGAAATGAATAAGATCTTTAGTGACAAGACTGGAGGTTGTCCTCAATTTAAGACACAAGGGTACCAGAATTCCTGCTGTGAAAATTTCACGGTTCACCATTTCGTTTAGGTTGCACGATTATAAGAAAATGCTGTGAAGATCAAACTTGCTGTGTAGTTTTCTGATAGATTCACTGTCTATCAGGGTCATGCGTTAATTTAAAACTAATAAATAAACGATTGTTTCTCCTCAAATAAACAAATTCAAGACAGATCCTTTCAGTCCGGATATCCAGTGTGCATCAACTCTTGATATTTTTTACTTCTCCCAATCATGCCACTGTCCTTTAAAGATTGTGTCATTGATTTGCACGTCAAAAAACATCTAAATGAATGAAATCAGCTGAAATCATATCCAATGTGAAGATTAATATAAATATACACCTCTCATAGAGACTTGGGGTAAAATATTGAGTTTTGGTGAAAATCTGGACGATTAAACTTCATCCTTTTTCAAATGACTCTGAAGTCTTTTAGAAAAAATTGTGACGTCGACGTGCACGGGCCGTTTCAAAATTGTCCGATCAGCTGTTAGCCGAAGGTCGCGCGGAGGTTAGCCGTTTAACCAATCAGTGCGCTCCGCTGGTCTTGCGACGGTACACATAACCACGATTCGCAATTTGAGCAAAATTGAAACTCACGGAAAGAACTACATTCTGGTAACATGTCGTTATTAGTTTTTTTCTCACAAAACAACAAATTCATGACGTATGGATCTCAAACTTTCAACACACCATTTGTAGGTACTAAACTACTGTTTGGTATTAATAATGAAGGGAAGTAATGGACTTGCACATCCCTGACACAATCTTTAAACTTACGGGTTTACTATATTACACTCAGTACCAAATTTATGGAATCATATGAAGTACATGGAGTTTGAGGTTATAGAAAGGGATTAAATTAACTTATTATATTTAGTGTTGGTCCACATTTCAGCGTACGATTTCCGTCCGCAATATGCGTAGGGCCTATCACATCGAAGTATCGCCATCAAAATAATTATCGGTATAAGAGGTATGTGATTGGCTAATATCAACCTCGTAATTACTTACGTCATCATATTTAAACCTGCTAATTGCCATATCATAAGTCAATGTCAATGTTATAATCTGGGCAGCATCATACCAAACTGTAGGAATCCCCATAATTTGATACAACTAACTATATACAAACCACAGTTTGGGAATTAAATTATTTCCTTTTGCATTTCATATACACGTCACGAACCAAACTGATACGCAAGTCCTGGCTTGAAATTCAGCAGTATTTCCATTACTTCATTTCTTATGGTGCAATTGAAATTCAGTTTCATCCGACGTCACAGTTTACAACAGGCAGTCAAAATAAAATTCTTTTGTACAAACATGTAGTCCGTAAAAATCTATATTTCAGTCTTGTCTGATACTTAACAAATTGTCGATAAACAAATCATGCTAAACTTCATCCAGCCCTGAGTCTTCTGTTGAAGTGCTCTCAGCATAGCCGTATGGTATCTTCTTTCCATTCGTTACAATATGAGCATGTTGGTCGTAGACTTGCTCCGAGTCGTTTCGATCTAACGATGACGAACTATGTTTCCGCGAGAACTGCTTATGATCGATTCGGGTTATGTGTTCGAATTGGCATGGAAGAGAGATTGTTTCTTTCTTTGGTAGAATTACTTTCGATACTTTCGGCTTCTTCTTCTTCTTTTTCTTATCCGAACCGTCCATATTTTCGCGATCCAGTTCGCACTTTTCGTTGATCCACGCTTGGACGGTTTGGAAAAGTTCGACTGCGGCTGTTTCGTCATCAAAACTCAACCCCGCGATCTTCTTCGAATCGTTCATGATGTTCATGGTGTGGAATTTCTTTCCCGGCGCTTTGTAGTTAGTCTTCTCCCCCAGCATGTCCATCCATTGTATGAATCCCGAGCCTTTCTGCGCAATACACAATTGCAATTTCGGTTCTCGTCTTAGCGCGCCAGTATCAAAAATTACCGTTGGAAATCCAGTCGTCTGCAGTTCCCACCCGCCCAAATTCGCCATATCTTCCAGGGTGGCGAAATACAGGTTACATAGGGCGGGGCAGACGTATACTTTACTTTTGAGACTAAGAAAGAAATGTTCGATTTGTTTGATATCAGCGCGGGTCACCGCTGGGGGCGACATATTGTCGACGAATCGATTGTCCACTTCGACTGACATGGTGACTTTAATATTTTTTCGATGATGAATAAAAAAAATGGTCCTATTTGTTGAAACCTTTTCGTAAAACGAGATTATTATCAGCAATTTCACAGTCAAACCCACGATGCATGTGCCTTGTCTGACCGCAATGTAGTGCTCCTCATGTAGAAGATAATCATCAAATAATTTGGCATGTAGTTAGCAAAATGAATTTTATATCAAGAACGTCGATATAGAAAAATGTAATCCTGTAATGACAATATAACGGTTTATTCTTGAACGTGATCCAAAGCTTACGAGACACATGAAAGGTCACACACGATCTGGTTCAGCCAGCCCTTGGCAATACAATAACAACGGCCAACTTCAGGTACAAACGAAATGTCAATAGCTACCCGGCGATTTATGACGAGTCTAAATCCATATGGTACCCACAACGTGAGGCGAATTAGTACCAAGCACTATCTGTAAATTACTAGTCGTTGTCGCTTGTCGATGATCAGCGCTAAATATCAGGCTGACAGAAAAACGATCAAACTTCCCTCTGAACATAAATCAAAGACTGTGGCGATTTTGTATGATTATTTCCTGAAATAGTCCGACAGTAATCGCAATGTCAAATTGGTGTTATTACAGCGATGAATTTTGTACGCGCGATAAAAGATTTTCTCCCGACAATGGAGAATAATAAACGTACGCAAACAGTAGACATAAAGTTCAATCAAACTTCAAGGTTATACGAGTATTTGTTCTTTTATCCACAACGTATCACGTCGAGTATAAAAATACTTGGCTAAGGAATGTCTTACTTTTTATGTCAAGGTATGTGTGAAGTTCACACCACACGCTCCAGATATGGAAGTTATAAAACTGAAATTGTCGAACAACTGTAACCAAGGTTGTCTCCGAAGGCGAGCTTGCGGGTGTTTGCTTGGCAAGAAAAGGAATGTTGCTGTTTCTTTTAGAAAACTGCAGTGAAGGTTGAAATCACAAATAATGCAGTAGGTTTTTCTGGAAGTAACGATCTTTGTATTCAAGTTCGCACTACGAATTGAAAGCGGGTAACACAATCACAAATCAATTGTCCATGCAGATTCTATGAACTATTCGACGGCTTCAACTTCGCTGTATGTGGATGTACGAATTAAAATTCCATTTTTTGGAAGTGTTACTCGGACAGTCCTCTTGTATCAGATCAGATTTATCTCGGTCAATTTTGTGGCAAAATAAGAAGATAGCCTAACTGTCATTTATGATGCCACGTAAATCCGAATCCCAGTTTCTTGAACATGAATATCTGTGTCACCAATTAGGTTTTCCAACTGATTTATGTCGAACAGTTCAGATGAATATTAAATTCAAGAATTCTCCGAGGTGTTTCATCAATGAATTAAAAAGAAGATACAGATCATCGATATGACGCGTGTATTAGTAACAAGTATAAATCCAGTAACTGTATTACGATATCACCAATGATGTGGCATATACAATATTGCCAAACGATCCGTTTTGCAGAGTTAATGAGGTCGTACATACAGTCCCACACATCGAACAAATATGTGATGATCGAATTACAATTTATATCGTCTGCTGAACACGGTTAGCAATGATGTCTCATTCCGCGGGCTCGCTCCACTGACCGAATTCCCCGTCGACACAAATGTCACCGAAGATATGATCTGACGCATCAGTATGATTAAGTCGAGCGGGCGCGCAAAATATACAACATATTTTGGCGGGTTCAATAATGGTCGTCTGCAAATAGCGAGAGTAATTGGGTCTAGAATCACATAGCATATGACACTCTCGATGTAGCGAAGTCCAACGTTCGAATTAATGTTCCGCTGGAATGATTATCGAATATGAAAATGTGGCGTTGTTTGAGTCAGATTGCGAATTTGCCACAGGTGAGACAGATGTGTCATTAGAGTTTTATGCTATGGCCGACTGACTAGATTGTCTGCTATTGAATAATTCAAGCCGTTTATTCAAATAATCACAATTAGTTCCTGTCTGCCTCGTTGATTTAGTGCGTGAAGGCGGGCCATTAATTTCGCAAATGTTTCGCTCACCCCAACGTCCTTGCACGGCCACTTATCATTCGCTTGCTTGCTTGGGCTATTTATGTCCGAACTCCGAAATTAATCAGTGCTGCACGAAGCCAGAATCGGATATCGCTGAAACAGTTGTCTAATCTCCGCTAATGAAGTCGAGTTCTGTTAATCCAATCACTACCCGTCGATCTAATTATTCTGAAGAATGACAAAAGTGTCAGTTGGTTTTTATCGAGTCGCCTGTCACCTCGACTCCGGTTAATTTTCACACTTTCCGCTCAAACAGGATGCGAGGGCAAAAACAAGAGGAAAATGTTCCGAGTAATGAAGTTATGAAACACACGTAACTGGCTCGATCGTATTTCCGTGACAGCGTCAGAAACAACATTTACCTTATTGTCAAGAAAACAAGTTCACCGACTGAAGCAAAAATATTCCCACAACTGCGAAGTTCACATCGACACAAAATAAGCAAGTCCATGGATGACTGACGATCTGTATGAAAATCCAGATGGTTTTATCGCTCGAAGTTGTTCTTTAGTCCATGTTTAGTCTGAGCTTCCTCGAGCAGAATCCATGGATATCTGTCCAAGTATGACGAGATGATCCCCCTAAATCCCTGGATTCAATTCCTCACGAAGCTCTTACAGATTAACGACCCGCTGAACACATTCACATGATCAATGTCAACGGTCTTTCTGCACGCAAAGTCGTCTGCCAGTGCGTTTACATATCATAACTTATCGGTAGTTCGCACACGTTGTTCACTATCAACAGTATGTAGGAACGGACGCATGCGCATTTGGTAGGAATGACGTATGGTGAGTTCCCGAAAGTTGATTCGATAATAAATAGGCGGGGGTGTTCCCAGCACAGTCACAACACATACATATCACGATGCCGTCATACATACGGTATGATATTACTTTTTCGTTGTAGGCCTACAGGCATTCAAGGTTTTTCTCACACAAAGGGTTCTAAAATCAATATAATCACGAAAGTTATCATATCGTTTTTGGAATAAGCCAGAGGATTAGACGTAACTAAGAATACTACTGCTTCTCGTCTGAAAAAAGAAAATGTTATGATAGTAAATCCGAAAATATCTCTCTCATTGTGAATTATAGTGGCGTAAACAGACAACTTATTTACTACAGAGTTGGCGAGAAAATACCTCATGCCGTCAATTCCCAACGCGAGAAACGCAGAGGACAGCATTGACTATACATTAATACATCGAATATTCAGTCTGACCAGGGAGGTGGGATTTTAGAAGAAAAAAAAACCCACCTCCCTGGTCTGACACATAAAAAAAGAAAATAAACTCAGTAAAAAATGATTGGCATAATACGCATAAAGCAGAAAGGTACAATTTGATAATGTGAAGTATAATTTTTTTTCTGTATTACAGACCCCAGCATATAAAGTTAATGAACACATAATCACGTAGGTTGAATTTAAAGGGAAAAAAGGCAAACTTTGATATTTGAAATTATGATACTGCTTGAATGAACAAATAATCACACTGGATACAAATATTTGGAAAGTTATGCTGCCACTGACAAGCTAGGCGTATGTATGGAAAATATTAAACCACCCTGCAAACTCTCAGTCATAGGACATAATAATAGTTTGGGGCAATGGGCACGAAAAACCAGGTTCCAATTACAGATTTCCACCTATTCAAAGCACTAAAATACATGTCCTAATAGTTCGAGGTACAATATTTTTTAGGGCTTCATAAGACATAATCATATCAAAGACACTTATAGCATGGGGGAGGGGGTATGTAACTCAGATTTTTTTTTAAACAGGAAACATTGTTAACCGATGCCTTTAAGCACATATTGTAGCATTTCTTTTTACAATATTTTAGGAACACTTAAAGTGATAAGCTAACATTGTGGAGCCTCCAATTAAAGAAAATGTCAAACTTTGATATCTGAGCTTCATAGTAGTGTTTAAATGGACAAATAAACACCCTAGAATACAAAAGTTTGGAAAGTTATGCTGCCAATGACAAGGTATGCATGAATAAACAATTTCTACTCCGGCGGATGATAACATAGCCTAGATCTGCACACAGTAAGTCTATGGAGGAAATGGGCAGGTAAATCTGGTCAAATTGAATGCTTGTAGATGTTCACTTTGTTAAAGCACTAAATCATCATTTTGAAATACAATTTTTCAGGGCTTCATTTTTAGACCTTATTGGAGCGTGGATGATTATGTAGCTCACATTTTTTTTAAACTGTGGTAACTGTTAGCCAGTGGATTTAAAGGTTATAAAGGTCGGGTTGTAATCTAATGCAAGATTTCTCTTTACAGTATTAGACAGACACCCTCGAAGGGTGATTAAGGTCAGACTAATTTACACATCGGCGTTAATGAGCTAAAGGAATGGGCTCGTTATTTGTTCAATGCCAATTACGTCGAAGCATCCGTATAGTGCAATCTGAAGCTTCGGCAAAACAATGACAGGAATTTCGACTTCGAGGAAGTGCAACATAATTTTTCCGACCAAGTCCATGAGTCAATTCAATTTGAGAGAAGATTATTGTAATTAAAATTGCATTCTTTGAGGTAAGATGTAGGGAGTAACTGTGGTACGAGGTTTAGGGTTGACATATCGGTGCTGTTGTTTGCAAAGGCACGGACTAGGAAGGGGCTCCTGGGCCCCACTGCCCTACTCCTGAATATCTTTTTTTTTTTTTTTTGTCATTTCATTCTTCTTTTCTCCTTCTGCTTCTCCTTTTTCAAAAATTCTTCTTCTTTTCCTCCTTTTTTTCTTGTCCATGCATGATCATCTTCTCCTCCTCCTCTTCTTTCTCTTATTCTTCTTCTGTTTTCCTATTCTTCTCCTCCCCCTCCTCCCCTCCTGCTCTTCGCATTCCCCTTCTTCTTCTTCTTCTCCTTCCCCTTCCCCTTCTCCTTCTCCTTCTCCTCCTTCTCCTTCTCCTTCTCCTTCTTCTTCTCCTTCTCCTTCTCCTTCTCCTTCTCCTTCTCCTTCTCCTTCTCCTTCTTCTCCTTCTCCTTCTCCTTCTATTCTGCTTCTTCTTTCTTTCTTCTTCTTCTTTTCTTTCTTCTTTCTTCTTTCTTTTCTTTCTTCTTCTTTCTTTCTTTCTT
Source organism: Eucidaris tribuloides (assembly GCA_001188425.1). Classification (NCBI taxonomy): domain Eukaryota; kingdom Metazoa; phylum Echinodermata; class Echinoidea; order Cidaroida; family Cidaridae; genus Eucidaris; species Eucidaris tribuloides. Next base: position 82,127 of record JZLH01S0548802.1, read on the forward strand.
CTTCTTCTTCTTCTTCTTCTTCTTCTTTCTTCCTTTTTACCCTTTTCTTCTCCTCGTCCTCGTCTTCTACCTCCTACTGTTTTGCACCACAGAAAAATTGTGTGAAGTTCCCGTGATTAACCCTTTGGAGTCACTAAGATCTCTGGCTACGTCACTGGTTGTAACAAGTGCTGCAGTTTAAAAATGGAGGTAAAAGACTTCTCATTGGATTAAAGTCTTCCAGATTTCTTCAATAAAATTCTGCCCTCATCATGACCCATCAAACTGTCATCACCTGGAAGTGGCATGATTGACGGTGTCTGTATAAGGTACCAAACACGCGTCTATTTCGGGAGCACGCGTAATACCCTCCATGGATGGAGGTGATAATGCGAGGTGATGCTGACATACAGACCGTCGGTTGGAGGATGTGAAGGGCAGAGGGGTGAATCACCTGTAATGACATTACTAACCCCCAGTCCCCACGGGTGTAAATCCTGGGGGATGGGGATACAACCTCCACTCAAGTTTGAGCGAAAGATGGTATGTCCATCTCTAGTCTGAATTCCATACTCCGCCTGAATGTAGTTTAAAAATACTGGTGCATTCAGTATGTCTAACAGGCAGACTTGTCCATCTCTGATGAACCATACATTCATACATCTTGCCACTTTTAAAGGATATATCATGTTAGAAGAAATAAGTTTATTGCGAATTGCGTCACAATGAATATACGTGACTCCTTTTCACATAAGAGTGAATATTATTTAAATGATGTTTAACAAAATCAAAGAGCACTGAAATACATTTCAAGAGTTTGTTTTTCTTTCTTCAAAATCATCTCTTCCTTGCGAGAGCGTTTTCTACGAGCGCAAATCCGGAAATCTCTGCGCCAAACCGCGATCATTTCCTCCTCTGATGTCCTTCATGACATTCATACATCTTTCCATTTTTAAAGGATAAATTATTTTAGATGAAATAAGTTTATTGCGAATTGCGTCACAATGAATATACATGACTCCTTTCACATAAGAGTGAATATTTTTAAATGATGTTTAACAAAATCAAAGAGCTCTGAAATACATTTCAAGAGTTTTTGTTTCTTTCTTCAAAATCGTCTCTTTAATTCATTACGAGAGCGTTTTCTACGAGCGCAAATCCGGAAATCTCCGCGCCAAACCGCGATCATTACCTCCTTGGAATGGACCATTGTCGCCACTGCTTATCCTTTCCAACACTGCTCAATCTCCGATCAAATTGTGTCTGTTCAATGTCTTGAGTGCTTGCAGAATGCCGCAAGTTGACTAAAAACTGCTTTAAAACCGACTATTAAATGTAGATATTTGGGAAACTGTACTCAAGAGGGTGATTAAAAACAGCAAAACGGCGAAATATTCCTCTTCTAACAAAATATCTCCACAAATCATTATGCCGACAATGCAGGCCTACCATTGAATTAAAAAAGGTAATACAATGTGATAATGTTAGCTATATTATCACGACGCCAGGCTAACGACTGGAAATCTGTACATGTTTTAACCGATAATCCTCGGTAAAATTGAGGCAAATTATTTCCATGTTAAAACGTTGTATCACCTGGAAACCACAATAACGGGTAACAGTAATGACCCACCATCGAACAGTACTCCATGCAATGGCCTTCACTCATACTCATGTAGTTTAGGTTATGACTCTCTACCCTCCCACCCCCCCCCCTCCACCCATCCCTCTACATAAGCCTTACCCCTCCTTAAATTAAGAACTGGAATGTTTTCGTATAGGTTACTTCTTCCACAGAGAGCGCGTTTCTGTTTTGAATATCGCTGTACCCTCGCTGGCACTGACGATTTTATGATAAGCCCCGATGACAGGGTTGATGAAGGCGCAGACGATATCTCCTTAAAGATTTGGCGGGAACCCGTCGTTTACCCAGAAACCTGGAAGTGTCTGATTTAGGGATTAAGATGTTTGCGACATCACGATCAAGGCGAAATTCGTAGTTTTGCCTTGAAAGTTTGAAAATGACATTATGATTATCCTCCTCATCATCCTCGTAATTATTATCATTATTACCATTCATTATAAGTCATCGTCATCCATATCCATTTATATTAAACACCAACCGAATTAATTCATTTACCATCATTCAGGGCAATTACCTCGTCATTAATCATCATCATTATCACCATCATTACACCGTTATCACGTCGTCATAACGATCATCACCATCACCACATCACCTTCATCGATATCATCATCATCGTCTTTGTCATCGTCATCATCACACTACCACTATCGTCGTCGGAATTCATCATCACCATCATCATCATTGTGGTCATATTTACTGTCTTGGTGACTTCTCAGTAAAAAGAAATGTATATTCAAAACTAATTTCAGATTTGGCAAGGCAAAAACTTGTCATTAGCTGGTAATTTTACACGGCAAAAAATACAACATATTCAAGATTATCACGTTGTATAGGAACGGTCGTGATGCGCAAAACAGTGTCTGAACAAGTTGCGCTGTAGACTATTTTCTTTAACATAACTTCTTTATTTGCCGTTTTTTATTCACATAACGAACACGCACGGAATTTAAAAGTATGAAATTCAAATATTGACGTGTATTATTACCATCTTATGTTGTATACAATTTAAGTAGATTATAAGATTATATACAAAGTGATAAAGGAACCTGTGTCGAATAGTCCGGCTTATACAATTATGAAAGGCCCAGTGAGCTTCCAATTGTTCCAAAGCGCTGTCATTATTCCAAATATCTTGATAAACGCTATCACGTTAGACACCATAAAACTCGTTACTTCCTTATACTGCAGTTCTTTATCAGCTGACCACTGATCCCAATTGTCTATAATTGTATTCAGCTCCCAAACAAAAGTAAATTCTATGTCATTTTTAGTGGTGGAGAAGCATCGTAAATTACCCCAATCCAATTTACTCGATCTTTGTTTGTCGAAACGGTTAACCAATGTAAGTTACTCTAGGGAGTTCCCCTATATTTAGCATACCAGACGCATGACGTTTTTCCATTGACGTGTGCTGTGACTGTTGTCATCCATAAAATTCACAATTCTCGCGACTCGATCAGCTGGCTTACCGATAGTGCTTTAAATCCATTCAGTACCATGGCGATGAAAACTTCATTGATTTTGTATGGGATATCTAATCCTAAAAGAACCGGGCTATTTCTGGTCTTTCTAAGTTTCAATACTGCTACCTCCCCCCTCTACACACAGACATACAAACATACATGTACATACATGTACATGCAAAACATACGTACATACTGCATACATACATCATACATCCACACACACACAAACATACATACATACATACATACATACACACATACATACATACATACATACACACACATACATGTAGGCCTACACACATACATACATACATTACATACATACATACATACATACATACATACATACATACATACATACATACATACATACATACATACATACATACATACATACATAGTCCTACATATAAATTGCTTACCATCCGTTTGGGACCTCGTTTTTGATAGTTGTCTGTTTCTTTTTACCTTTTCCTGATGGTTTTTTTATTCGGCGTCTCAGTGAAAGGCGAAAGAGGAGGGAGGGAGGGAGGGAGAGGAGGAGGTTTGTATAGGGTGAATGTGCCACCCCCCCTCCCCCTCCCCCCCCCCAAAAAAAAACGTCCATGACATTGGGAATTTCAATTCTATTTTTTTTAAATTTGTTTACAGAAGTGACTGCATGGTCAGTTGGACCCTATTAATTTCATTTAACCAATCCAGGTTAGATGTGCGGTACGCAGCACTCTCAATCTGCCTCCGTTATAAACACGATGCTCTGATTCATCGGGTGAATTAAGATTGCATAAACGCGGATGACCTAGAATAATAAATCATCTTGTTATACGGTATCATCCGCTTTTATGTAACCGTATCTGCTGCATGGAAACCGCATTCTACGATCAAGACATAAATTGATTGATTACAATTACAGAAAAACCTGAAATGATACCCGCGGTTTATTCGTTGCGCTGTCATGATTTTTTAGTTTTTTATACTGTATAGGCCTACTTGCTGCGAACCGCACTCAATGATCATGACATAAATTGATTGATTACAATTACAGGAAAACCTGATATGATACCCTCGATTATTCATTTGCGATGTCATCATATATCTTTTATTTTTATTATTATTTAGCTATGCCATATACTGCTGCGAACTGCAATCTATGATGATGGCATAAATTGATTGATTACAGTTACAGGAAAAGCGATTTGGAACCCTCGATCTAATCATTGCGTTGTCATCATATCATCTGTTTTATGCTATATACAGCAAAATGACGTAAATTGATTGAGTACTGTTACATGAAAAACTGATATGACACCCTTGAGCTAATCATTGCGTTGTCATCTTATCAACAGTTAATCCACCATACTGCTTCGATCTGCACCGTAAGTAGTCTGGCTTCCAGACGCAAGAATTTTCCTATTTCTTTGAGAAATTAGACCTACAATTATCAGTTAACGCTCTTGAGCTAAAACTAGTTTTGAGAAATTAGACCTACTATCATCAGTTAACTCTCTGAGCTAAAACTAGTTTTGAGAAATTAGACCTACTATCATCAGTTAACTCTCTTGAGCTAAAACTAGTTTTGAGAAATTAGAACTACTATCATCAGTTAACTCTCTTGAGCTAAAACTAGTTTTGAGAAATTAGACCTACTATCATCAGTTAACTCTCTTGAGCTAAAACTAGTTATGAGAAATTAGCCCTACTATCATCAGTTAACTCTCTTGAGCTAAAACTACTTTTGAGAAATTAGACCTACTATCATCAGTTAACTCTCTTGAGCTAAAACTAGTTTTGAGAAATTAGACCTTCCAGTATCATCAGTTAACTCTCTTGAGCTAAAACTAGTTTTGAGAAATAAGACCTACTATCATCAGTTAACTCTCTTGAGCTAAAACTAGTTTTGAGAAATTAGACCTACCAGTATCATCAGTTAACTCTCTTGAGCTAAAACTAGTTTTGAGAAATTAGACCTACTATCATCAGTTAACTTTCTTGAGCTAAAACTAGTTTTCAGAGGTGGAGTTCTTACTGCGTCACATAGTCATAGTGCGGGTGCTTCGCATGCCCGCACTGCTAATCGGAGGGAGAACAAGTCACAGGGTCTAGAATCGAAACTACACCGCACGGTCATGACATTAATTGATTGATTACAATATCGGAAAGCTGATATGACATCATTCATGTAATCAAACAACCCCTTTATTATGCGTCTTGTTCTTGTCGTGGACGTTAATCAAACCAATATGTTGAAATAAATTGTAACCATTTCTCTTCATAAAAGTGATTATGTTGTACCCCTGCATTCTAAGATGACCGGATATGCTCATGTTATGCCAGTATATCCATCTTCTTGACAAACATGATAAAAGGCCAAGTGTATGAATGATTCGGTGAATCACAGGTCAGAATGTAGGCCTCTAGCATTTTTGTGAAAGTCAAATTGGCAAACAATGTCATTGGACAGTATTCAGATTTGTTTTTTTTTTCTTCTGATTGTGTGTGTATGTGTGTTGTTTGTGTATGTATGTGTGTATGTGTGTGTTTGTGTATTTATGTGTATATATGTGTGTATTGTTTGTGTATACGTATGTGTGTATGTCTGTGTGTGCCTATGTGTATGTATGTGTATGTATGTGTATGTGTGTGTATGTGTGTGTATTTGTCTGTGCGTGCGTGTGCGTACGTATGTGTGCGTGTGTGTGTGTGTGTTTGTGTGTGTGTGTTTGTGTGTGTTTGTGTGTGTGTGTGCGTGTGTGTGTGTGTGTGTGTGTGTGTGTGTGTGTGTGTGTGTGTGTGTGTGTGTGTGTGTGTGTGTGTGCGTGTCGTATGTGTGTCTGTCTGTCTGTCTGTCTGTGTCTGTGTCTGTGTGTGTCTGTGTCTGTGTCTGTATGTGTGTGTGTGTCTGTGTGTGTGTCTGTGTCTGTGTGTCTGTGTCTGTGTCTGTGTCTGTGTGTGTCTGTGTTTGTGCGTGTGTGTGTGTGTGTGTGTGTGTGTGCGCGTGTCTGTGTGTATGTCTGTGTGTCAT
>JZLH01S0548824.1:0-21670 GCA_001188425.1 Eucidaris tribuloides
AGAGGATAGTCAATGATTGTAGAAATACTCCTGCCAAATTATTTTGCGAGAACTCATTTTATTAAGAAGTTACGGTAGTTTGAAAAAGGGGGTAGTTACTTTTTTTGTTGTGTTTAGTTGCAACTCTTACAAGGCATTTTGAGAAGGAAAAAGAAAAGAAGGAAGAGATTTGTGTAGTGTTTAACCCATATGAGGGCAAACATATTAGCAAGAAAATTCTTTCGTGGAGATATTAAAAAAAAAGATTATTTGAATGAGGTTGAACATGCAAAGATGACTGCAAGGCATTGTGGGAAGAGAAAGGAAGTAAAAAGTTGCATAGTGTAATAAGTGATGTTTAACCACTAAAATAGCAAACAAATTAGCAATAGAAGATCCTTCCGTGGAAATCTGATCTGGTTTGTAACAAATTTCATAGACTATGTTACCTTCAGAGTAAAAATAATCTCTGCAAGGACAGACTCCAGATGACATAGCACATGTAGCACGCACTGACGACCTTGGGTTCATAATATGAAATAATCCCTGTTCTTGCCAAATTTAAGCCAATTAAACACCATTCAGTTCTCTGCAGTAAACTTTAAGAGCAAATTACTCTCGAGGAATGCATACACATGAAAGGGAAATATCAAAAGAAGAAACCTATTTTATAAAATATTTATAGCACAATTTTGCTCTTCCTGTGATAACTGTCCCCCTCACCCTCTTTTTTTTTTGGTCTGAACGTCTTCAGATATTGCTACAGGGCAAGAATCCAGGGGTCCAGTACGCATACACCGTGCAGGGAGCTGAAACCGTCCATGTGGACCCCCTCGTCCACACCTACACCTGGAATGAAACCTACTCCGGCTGTTCTGCCACTTGTGCAGGAGGTAAGTCATCATGGCTAGAAGGGGCTTACATTGGGAAATGGATTTTTTTTAAAGAAACATATCACTGGGATGACAAGACCTCGTTTCTCAAAAATGTTGAATGTTTAGGAAAGGCAAAAAATGGTGCCTTCACTTGATTAGTTTCAAAATCTCATTTGCAAGTGAAAATAAATGTGTTCCCACAAAATTTAGTTTTTCCAGACCTTGTGGTAGAGAATTTTTGATATATTTCCTTTTGTGCAAGACATTTCATAATTCAGTTAACTCTTAAAGCCCAAGTTAAGTTTTGGGGATTTTTTTTTGTTTGAAAGCTTTATGCCCCAAAGTCATACCCTGCATATAATAGATTCTGAATGTCTTTAGGTTTTTTTTTTCTCGTTAATTTAATGAAAAATTAGGGGGGGGGGAACCCCATGAGATTTATCGAATATATTTTACATTTTAGCATCCAAAGGGTTAAGTAAGGCTATAAAGGTGATATGAGTAATATTACACTCATCAAAAAGAGCAGACTCTGCTCTTCAGATGAGGGATGACTCATATAACGCTTACTGCCTTATATACCTTTGGTGCTATAATGTCAAATATTAGTTGGAAATCTTCGGGTCCCACCCCCGAGATTTTTCATTAATTAATTAAAAAAAACTAAAGACATTCAGAAATCTATTATTGTAGTGGTTTATGACTTTGGGCATAATTTGGGGCATAAAGCTTTCAAATAAAAAAAAAAATCCCCAAAACTAAACTTGGGCTTTAACATGCCAAAGTTGCAAATATGTCCCACATAATGTATATAGTGTCCATAGAGATGTGTTGTCTCAGCCATCCATTGTGATTGATTTTAGGAGATGGGATTGTTCATTCTGATGTCAGAATCTGTAAAATATATTAAGGTGCTGAAAAATATTTGATTTTGGTATAATAACACATAATCTCAGACACAATCCAAGATATATAAGTGTGCAGCACTGTCAACAGTGTATGGGAGAAAATTGGAACAGTTGCTCATTGACTTCCTCTTTTTAAAATCCCTTAATCATCGTTTCTATCTCCAATCTTTTCAGGCCTTCCTTTTCGGACCTTACCAGAAACACTAGTAGCATGGAGCATCATGTAGCTCATAGTTTTTTAACTGGAAACACTGTTAACTCTTAATGTGCCAAAGTCGCAGATCTGCACCAAATTATGCACATAAAGTCCACAGAGGTTCAATTCCCCTGGCCTATGAAGAGTTAAACATTGCCATTAATAAGTAAATATCAACCCATGAAGAGTAAAAGTCGTGGCTGATTTGCATTTTGTTCTTCTTCTTTCAGGAGTCAAAACCCAAACTGTTCAATGCTTTCGAAACCATGAACAGGAGGTGGATGAGTCGTTCTGTGATGAGTATAGCCGACCTACTCCACGGACCATCAGCTGTAATACACAGGCCTGCCCACCTAGGTAAGGAGCTTGTGATCCACACTGGGAGAGGGGGGGGGGGGGCATAATCTGAATCTATAACCTGTTAACCCATTGGAGACTAAGTACAAGTTAACTTGTGTTGGGGTCTATAGCAAATGTGTGTTATAGTGAAATCAAATCGTCTCTAACAAGTTAAAACAAATGCTTTTTTTTCTATTTGATCAATTTCGAGTTAGTTTGTAAATTGTCATTAAATAAATAAATGAAGTAATGATTAAATGGATAGATAAATAAATAAAAATGAATGATCAAGTAAATAATTAAATCGAAAAATAGATTACTATATAGATATATGCTAATTTGTAATTATACTTGTATAAATATATGAATAAAAATAGTTGTTTCAACTGATGCTTGATGTATTTAGATATGTATTTGTTTATATATTTATTTATTTACTTATTTATTTATCACTTTTGTGTAAGTAGGTTTGCGGGTGTCATTGGTTCAAACACTTTTCCACACTTTAATCAGTTTCATTGAATAGGCAAATTAAGCAATGAATTACATTACAAGAATGTGAAGGAGACATCTCTCTGACAGGGGGGGGGGGGGTGGAGCAATATTATTTACATATATTGTGATAACTAGTATGTAGGGTTGGAAGTGTCTTGCTGGAATTTTATCATTCTGCAATAAAGACATACACATATTTGTTTTAAAGGTGCCTGTTTCAACCAGGTGCAAATTGAATTTCCAAAGCATGTTCCTTTTGACCCATCTGTGTATGAAAGCTCGTAAACCAGACACAATTGCCATACCAGTGGTGCAGTGAATTACAAGCTTATATATTCTGAATATCAAAACTGAATAATGAATAAAAATCATATCTTACTATAGTGCAGTGTCATGGAATAATCTATGACAAACCTTTAAAAAAAAACAAATGTTCTAGAAGTCTCAAGCATTCAGCTCTCTGTATTGGCATATGTACAGAACTTAGTTTGTAATAGTATTGTAACTATTAAATGATTAGCAGTAATTTTATCATTAGCATGACCAAAACAAATGACTACTGTCAACTAATCTAATCCCTCTTATCCCCTCCCCCCTACAGGTGGGTCGTCTACGACTGGCGTCCCTGCAACCGTCAATGTGGCGGGGGACGACAGAAGAGGAAGGTGGTGTGCATGAAGGAGCTGTCCGGGGGGCGCAACAAGACAACGAAGAGCAGTCACTGTCCATTGCCGCGACCAACCAAATGGAGGACATGCAACCCCCAGGACTGCCCGCCCCAGTGGGTGCCTGGGAGATGGTCAGAGGTAGGTGGTGGGGAGGGGGCTGATGTGATAATGTCTTTCTTCAGCAAAATCTGTGCTCAATTTGATTTTCTTAGCACGCTCTTTTGGTTTGCTTGGCTCTTGCATTATGCAAATTATTCTTTTAAAATGGTCACAATACCCTGTCATCTAAATCTGGTTAATATTTGGTGATTTTAACCCGTTACCTCTGAGATTCTGAAAATCCCATAGAGGTAACACCAGGTACATCCAGTTCCCCTAGCTAATGGGTTAAGATGAAATACCTATTTGCGTCTTTTTTAGGTAACATTAATTATCATTTTTGGACTTGGGGGTTGAAGGGTTGTAATAACCAACACAGATCCTTTTGCAACAAACTAACAATTTTTTTGTATACAGTTTATTGTGTTTTAAGGAATTAAGTTATAAGTAAATTACAGCATTTAAATGAGTATTCCTGAATGGAAAATCAATCATAATGTTTCAAATCTAGAAGATAAGTAAACACAATGTCCAAAATGACCTGCAAAGTCTCACCCCAGTCTGTGAATTTTATAAAATTACGTATGAAGTTAAGGTACAAAATCAATTCAACCTATTTCTGTGAGTGATTACATTTCATTAATTCAAAACTTACACATCAATGCCAATTGCAATTCACCTATGTAAAATCTTCTAATGGGCAATGTCTTTTTGTGCCTGTGACATTTCTTTATCTTTCAAAATTTGAAACTTGCAAATCTTTTGGGTTCATTTAATGTATTTAATAATTTGGTCATGCACAAATACCATTTTTTGTGCCTGTTTTCATAGTTTACTGCATTTAATCATTATTTGAAGTATGGTATGATAAATGAACATAAACTTTGATTTTCAAATACATTAAATTTTTGGTCATTATCGTTTGCAGTTTTGTGATATTTCTGCACAAAAAGGCAGTATTCAATTTGAATCTTGTTTAGTGTGTTCCAAATTGGATTGAAGATCTGACCGAGTTTTGATAAGACAGTTTAAAATTCATAATTCATGTTTGCCACCAAAATCAATATCATAGATTTCTGAGAGAATGTTAATTTATTCTCATAGTGTAGAAGTAGTAGTAGTAGTAGTAGTAGTAGTAGTAGTAGTAGCAGTAGTAGCAGTAGTAGTAGTAGTAGTAGTAGTAGTAGTAGTAGTAGCAGTAGTAGCAGTAGTAGTAGTAGTTGTAGTAGAAGTAGTAGCAGCAGCAGTAGTAATAGTAGTAGTAGTAGTGTTCATGATGGTAAACGTAGTAATGTTTTTCATTTATTTGTTTTTTTTACTCTATTACAGAAGACAGTTATTTTTTTGGTATCATATTACAAAAGTGATAGTACTCTACTTTTTGAAATGTGAAATGCAAGACTTGGTTTTCTTGAACTATTATTGCATTGTGATAATGAAGTGCAACTCTGTTTTCCACCATATAAATGCTTGCAGGGAATTATTATTTTGCATCCAAGTTTGTGTTCTGCTCTTCAAGTTTATGCATCAATTTCATACATATAAAAAGTCTGCTCAGGAAATTGCAAATTCATAAAGCTGATGAAATCATATCGTCGGTATAGAACCAGAAGGGCATTAATGCAAAATACATTGACAACTATAAGGGCGTTAATGCCATTGACTTTGTACAGTGATAGCGCCCTTCTGGTTCTCAACCGGTTATGCGTTAATGCCCTTCTGGTTCTATACCGACGATATATGAGATGATGTGCATGGTGTGTTTTGCGATACCTTAATTATCCTTCAAAAAACTTAACTTTTTTACCTCCTTGTTTTCCCCCTTTTCCCATACCCCAAATCCCCTTTGCTTTTTCCATTTTTATCCTACCTGTTTTCCTCAAACATTCTGATTTTTCATATCTTATTCATTTTCAAAATATGTCTTTCATTCACATGGAAATCCTATCCATTTTCATACATTTTTGTCAATTTTCATCTTTGTATTTTTAATTCAAATACTCATCTGACCACTCTGTGATAAATCACTAATTTGATTTTATCCCCATAAATCCATCCTACCTCCAACAATCATCATCTCAAAAACTTTGATCCGTGTTTTGACTGCTCAAATACACCTATCTATCTCACTCCTCTTTACTTCGTTTGATGTGTTATGTGTCTCTACTCATTCTCTTATACTCCTATACATCTTCTTCATACATTGATTCACCATCGCCAACATTTTCTACTAACATTTTCTTTTGACTTGCTTTCCTTATACCATTGACATCCACCTTTATTTAATCTCTCATATCTCTGTCCTACCACTTAAAACATAATTCTACATTGATACATAAAATGCCTCTCCATGCCCCATCCCATTCCCTACCTCATCAACTCAAATTTGTTCCCTTTTCCTTCTAAATTCTCCTCCTCCTCCTCCTCCTCCCCACTCATATTCTACTACCTTCACATGATTCTACTTCCCTTCCCCTTCTAAATTCTATTCTCCCTCCCATCTAAATTCTCCTCCCCTCCCAATCTAAATTCTACTCCTCTCCTCCACTGAATATCTTCTTCCCCTCCCCACTTAAATTGTACTCCCCCTCCCCACTTATATTCCACTTCCCTTCCCCACCTAAATTCTACTCTACCTGTGCATTGAAATCCTAACCCTAACTACCTTAATTCCATATCCCATTTATATTCTGTCACACCACTACCTCAATTCTTCTCTACATCCCTGTGTAAACTCTTCACCACACTACCTCAATTTTATTGCACCTCCTAATCTAACTTTGACCCTACCCACCTGAATTCTGCTCCTCCTCCCCTCCCCTCCCCACTTTTACCCCCAATCCTGCAACACAGTGTTCCCGTACATGTGGTGATGGGTATCAGACGCGCATGGTGTCGTGTGTCTCGCTCTCTGGTTTGGGCGAGTACCGACGGGAGCCCTCCACCAGCTGTCGTGGGGGTGTCAAGCCCCAGTCCCGGCAGCCCTGCAACCTGGAAGAGTGTCCACTCAATGTCCAGTGGTTTATATCGGCATGGAGTGAGGTGCGACTTAGCTTAGAGTATGATTTGACCAGAATATAGATAAATCAATTCAATTAAAAGAGTCTGATGTAACAGCGATAGTGTCACGTTGAGATAGAAAACTGCACAAAGTAACACTGCACTATTCCCACAAGCACAATGCACTATGCATTAAAACACACCCCGGGTATAAAAGCACTATGCACACTTCTGCTTCCTATATGAAATGAAATGATTTGCATTATTATTCATCATTCTGCATTTGGATAAAAAGGGGTAGGGTGAAACAATTTTGAGAACAAATATCTTGTTGTGATGCTGTTTTGTCATAAATTGAACTGCTACAGTTCAATATTCATGTTTGCACAACACAGAGTAAACTCAATAAGAAATCCAATTTGTAACAAAATTAAGTTCTGTTTTGTTACAAATTTGATTTCTTGTTGAATCACCTTTTCAGTCAAAGAAATAGGAAAACTGCTACTAACTTTCATTTTTATTTGAAATTACACTTGAGAAAGAGCTACTAATTTCATTTTGCAAGCCAACATTTTAATTGTTCTTTTATTTTCTCCGGCAATCTAAATAATTTGCAATTTTATTTTGAAATTTTTGTTACATGTCACAGTACAAAGCTTTATTTATCATTAATTATCACATTTGTACACTGCATGATGTGATGGTCGGTGAAGATATATGAATCTTCTTTATAAATATAAGCTCACCTTTGCCTACATCTTATTTAATCATGTTTTGGATAGCTTTGCAGGTAATAAGCACCCTCTTTAGATGGCTGAAAGCAAAATCAATTGTACACATAATATATTTCTTGTAAAATTTGAATATGAATAATTTGGTAATTACATTCAATATTTCTGGTATCTGCTTCACAAAAAGAGTATTTAGTATAAGTTGAAATCTTGATTACCCTTCTGAGTCTCACATCTTGCAATGTATACATGTAATTTCCTAAAAAGGCATTATTTTGGGAATGAAGATCATTTAATTTTGCTCTTTCACTGGGATTTATGCCACTTTATGCATTAATCATTATATTTCCCACTTCTGTTTTAAATAATATGTGATAGTGGTATGGTGCCACTATATCAAATACATTAATATAACATCAGCTTATCATGGGAAGCATGTTTTATTAATAAAATATACTATTTTTAATCTCTTACCAGAACCAAAATAGCTAATTATCTGATTTGCCATTGACCTTGTCAGATTGATTGCTACAAGTTTTGTTAACTGACTGACATTACCTAGATGCATTTCAATCAGACTTTTCAACGATAATTATATGTTCCTTCCAAATTTGGTTCAAATGACTAAAAAAAAATAGAATAATATGTAAATGTTCTAGAAGCACAGATCTCTGAAAGCCGTTTTTTGCAATAGTGATTTGCATAGACAAAATGAGTGTCTCAAATGTCAAACAGCTGTGTGAATGCTAGCAAAATGAGTGGTATTTTCTTTTTCTTTTCTGTATTTGTTTTTGGTTGATCATATCCATGTGAAAAAAAAACTTTTATAGAGGTACAAGCATGGGTGTTTGTAACAAACTTGAAATTGTGTAGAGTAATCACAATTAACCACTTTTTAGTTTACAAGCTTTACAAGTTTACAAATTGATTAAATTTAGCAGGGTTCCTAAGCAACCTGGAAATCAGGGGAAACCTAAAAAATGACTTCCTCTTTTTCCAGTCAGAAAAAAGTCAAGGAAATTGAAAAAAAAAATATCCCTCAAATCAGGGAAGAATGAGGGAATAGTGTTTGTCCAGTGATCCAACTTTCTCGCCTCATATCCATACCATGGACACAAGGTGAGAAAGAAATGGGTGAAGAAAAAATAGGTTCAAAATGATGATCCTAGAATTTTTAACTTCCATCAGGAAAAAATCAGGAAACATCAAGAAATTTTCTCATGAAATGCTGGGAACTCTCGTTTAGTTTTGTTTTAAGTTTGTAAAAAACAAAGAAATTTGCTTCTTGCTACAAATCGGTAATAGATTTTACTTGATTTATAGTTACACGTATCCCTCCATTTCATATCCCTCCTTTTCATAAAAAATCTGAAATTGAACAAATCTAGTGTTCCAAAACGTGTGGAATTGGCAAACGCCTGCGAGTCATGAAGTGCAGTCACCTTGACGACCATGGCCAGTATCAGGAATTGCCCGAGGAGCAGTGCGAACATCTGAGCCGCCCAGTCCTGTCACTCACCAAACCCTGTAACCTACAGTCCTGTGTGGTACAGGTCAGAGGTCAGTGGCGACCAGGGGAGTGGTCACAGGTAAGTAACGTAGTATGTACAACATTCATATATTTGGGTTCATTGATTGGTTAAAAGAATGTCACATGATAAATTAAACGTGCTATTCACTAAGTACTATTTACGGATCGACTCTGAAGTGGGCTTGCATATCATAGCATATTACAAGCTGAGTGCAGGGAGGGAGGGAGGGAAAATAAAATATGTGCTGAATTTTGCATGCAAATCAATCAAACGAATGGTTACAGCGTTTCTCCAGTTACAGTTCGTAAGTTTTGAATGCATTCATGTGTTAAAATCTTTTAACCAATCAATGAACAATGAATACAGTGCACTCCCGTTGTAATGAACACTGTCATAATGACATTCCTGTGACAACGAAGTAAAATTTAAGGTCCCAAGTTTATTATGTATATACCTTTATATACTTTGACTGTTCGGTTATGACAAAATTTCAATACAACAAAAGAAAACTGCCGGTCGAGAGGACTTCCCTATAACGGGAGTTTGCCAGTATATGAATAAAGTATACAAAACAAATATAAAGTGCCTTCATTTGAGACTCTGGTTTAAAACTATGGTCCCTCAATGACTGCAGTAGTGCTATTTTGGAAGTCACCTCAGGCCTACAGTTTTAACCAAAACTTTTGGCGGTCGTTAGATATTTTGTATGAACATTTCAATTCAGATGTAATTGGAATCTTTGTAGCGATAGTATATGCGCCGCGCGAAGGCGATGATGTTCCGAAGACGAAATCAGAACTATTAACTGTTCATGATTTGATTTTCCATAAGTAACACAATTCAAGAACAATCATTCCAGCAGAGACAGGTCAACAGTATGCGAACAAATATAAAGATACGATATTTGTTCTGCAACTTTTAGAATCCAAGAACATATTGATGAGAGTATTAATAAATTGTAATTTTTACTCGATATATTTGATTTGATTCTAGCTACAGTGCAGCGCAACATGCAATGGAGGAACACAAACCCGTGAAGTCAGGTGTAGGAGTACTAACAGCATCAGTAACAGCAACACAAGAGTTATATGTGATCAATCCAACAGACCAGAAACATCTAGGACTTGCAATAGTGATCCTTGTCCATCTAGAACATATTGTAAGTAACATAATCACCTTATGAAATAGGTTTTTGTGAAGTTCTGTTTTATTTCATTTCATTTGTAGTTTCTGAATGGCAAAATAATACAGAATTCAGATATGAGTTTATACAATGAAATTCAAACAATATCATGGTCATGGCAAACTCTGCATATAAAGAAAGTAATAATTAATGTAAGAAATAAAGAATAAATCTATAACTGTCCATGCAAGAGTTTTTCCAATAAGCCAGCTAAAGATTTGTGGCCTGTTATTACATATGATACAAAAAAGACTTACACAATAAGTTAATACAACTACAATGAGTATCCTTGTGATGGTAAGAAAATAAAAGAGATGGTGGGAAAAGGGTAGGACAAAAGTAAAGTGAGGAACAGGGGAAAGAAAGGAATATAATAAATTATAAGGAAGGTCATTGTTTCATTTAATTAATTTAGGAAAACAGTTTTTAGGAAAAATCCCTAAATTTAGGCACTGGCAATTTATTTTCAGGCCATATTTTGAGATTTTGTTTGTACAATGTAGTTTCTTGGAGCTGATTTTTAGGCCATCGTTTGAATTCTAACTGGATTTCCTATGTTTTCTTGTTACAATCATATGTTATCTGTCACCACAAAAGAAACAATAAATGGCAATGGTAGTTTTTGCGTAAATGAATAAAATAGTTGAATTGGGTTGGAAATGTTGATTTAGGGATTTTCTAATGACAAAAAGGCCATGCATTCATCTCTAATAGTTCCGAATTTGAGGGCCAGAAGTGGTTGAGAAGTGTACATTTTCTTGACCATGTTTTTGTGGGAGTTTGAAAAAAAAATTGCCAGAGAAACTAGTCCTTGTGTTACAATCCGTGCTGTAAAACAACCAATTGTAGCTTGAAGATTGGCGTATTCTCTCAGCAGAAGGACATTAACTCTTAACATGCCAGAGGATTTAAAACTGTATGGAGTTTATGTGTATTTTTTGGTGCAGATGTGCGACTTTGGCACGTTAAGAGTTAACCATATTAAATACAGCAATAGTTGTCAAATTACAGCAAATTTACTATTCAAGACTGTGTCTTTGATTTGCACACCAAACTGTTTTTGTTCAGATTTGATCCAATTCAAGATCAGCACATAAAAAGGCAGTGTTGAAAATTTGGGATTCATATATCATAAAATTTTAGAAATATAAAAGATAAATCATTTGAAATCGGGCCTTTGCTCAAATTGTATTTTGTAACAGTAGTCTAGGTATTATCACTAGATGTAGCCTTACCTACTAATTTTAATTTTGTGGAGTCTGACCGTAGCAGATTTTGCATGAAGATCACCCCACTGCAATGGTGTGAGTTTTTGACCTTGTAAGCTTTGATTAGTAGGTATTGAGTTTCACCAGAAAATTTACGAATCAGGTTTGACAGTCAGACTATAGTCTGGGAGCTAGCTACTTCTCAATTTACTCCATCGAGCCCAAAAGATTTGACCCCTCAAAATTACTTAGACTATTTATGTGAATGAAAAAAGATATGTCAGCTGGACACCAGTGGTCGGGTTTGGTCCCTAGACCGAAATTAAGGGGGTTCATTTACCTAGTCCCACACATAGATTAGTGGGTATGTTTGGCGTCTTCATGACCTGCATACTGCATGCGTGCGACGCGGTGCGCATTTTGTCTGTATGCGCGCACGTAATTTCATTTCATTGCGCAATGTTATGTACTAACATCATTGATGCGTGCGCGCGTAATACTACGGTACGCGGCTACGGGTCGGGGCTAGCGCGGTCACTGACCTACTTTATAGTTGGGGCGTGTATGCAGGTCATGAAAGTACGCCAAACATACCCACTAATCTATGTATGGGACTAAGTAAATGAACCCCCTTAAATTCGGTCTAGGGACCAAACCCGACCACTGGTGTCCAGCTGACATATCTTTTTTCAATCACATAGATAGTCTGAGTACCTCTGAAGGATCAAATCTTTTGGGCTCGATGGGGTAAATTGAGAAGTAGCAGGCTCTCACCCTACTAGTTTAACGGCAAGAAAAAAAATCAAATTTAATTTGCAATACGTAATGTATTCTGTTTGAATTTTATCAGTGCTTATTTTCACAAACCTGACTTTTCAGCCCCAAAGCTTTAGTGAGAAGTGAATATCTACGTGAATCTCTACATTATAAATGAATTTAGCTTATTTGATTGACAAGTCCATTTTGGGGGTGTGCAAATCATGGACACTGTCTTTAACTAGGAATTTGAAATAAGTGTGGACTGCAAGTGCCATGCTTACATGATGACTTCTTAATTTTGTTTTCATGTTTTGATTTACTTCCAGATCCCTACCCCACCTGCCGAGATGAATACAACTGGTGCTACCTGGTCCCTCAGCACAACGTTTGCTCGCATCGTTTCTACGGCACCAAATGCTGTCACTCTTGCACGTACCGAGGATAAGAGACTCATACCTGATTGGTTAATATTTAATATTGGAAGAGTGAAATCAACATTGCTGCATTCGGAATGGGCAGCAAAATGTCCATTTCGTACAACCGTGTCGTCATGTGTTGTGCTACCAAGACCGGTGGTGGGAAGGAAAACAAATGCGAACATTGCTCGAGACTGGCAGGCAGGTTTGGTCTCCTGCTATGGTAGATGCAAAATCTGCAGATTTTGAAAGTATTGGACTGGTGGATGATTCCCATAGAGATTTGATAAAACTCCACAGTACATTATGCACAATGTCAGGATCAGCAAAATATTTTGTACATGTTTGTGTGTGTGTGTGTGTGCTGAATGATGACATTCATGATTTAGCGTTTGTAACGATCAACACTTTATCCTCAGTGAATTTTTTTTAGACAAAGAAGATTTGTGTTTATCCCAAATTAAATCATGTTTTACCCCCCTTGTGGAGTTCCTCTTTTAAGACGAAGAATGGCCCAAATATGTGATGGGATATTGCATTCTGTTTGTTTTCACAAAGCTATGTTAGCTAAATTTAGCTATACCATTTGAAAAATTGTCTAGTTTAAATTGAAGATAAGCTGAAATAAAATCGCTTAAATCTTTTTATAAAAATGGATGGATAAAGCTATGAAATATTCTGATGATTTGTATTTAAGTTGATAAAGTTAAATAATATTACAATTCTCTTTTCAGCAAATGGAATTTATTATGTTTTGTAGTAGATGGTTGATCATTTAACTTAATATTTATTTGCAGAAAACATTCTTTTGATATTTTTTCAATCAAAGTGAGAATAATGATATTAATTGATAAAATACTTTTGTTTTCATTTTGTTTTTGTTTAGATTTTTTTCTCGAAAACTTGTGCTATTGTGTGTCAGTATATTTAACTAGATCAATCATGTCAGTTTTATGTACTTTTTGGTGAGTTGGGATACTTTAATAGTATTCTATAATAACCACTTACATTTTTTACCTGCAGTTTTGTATTTGTTATTATTTTATATATTTTTTTCATGTCTCAGTGATTATTGCATACTTTGTATTTTTTTTTTGTAATCTTGTCATTACAGAGCTAAATATAAGTAGGGCTATTGGTGGTGCACAAAAGAACAGCACCAATACCTTTTGAAAGATACATCCATAAATATATGAATAAGTCAATAAATACACTGGTAATCGATGGAATTTTTTTTTAATAAACCACTGAATAAATAAATTAATTCATGAATAAGTAAATAAATGAATAAATGAATATTGCAATCAATAAATAATATATAAATAATAAAATAAGCAATGGCATAAATAGATAAATAATAACTTCGTTGACCCTACTATTGAAGTATTCAGGTAGCGGTATTGGGGTGTAGAGTATGGCTACTAAGTCATAATTATTGGTTGACGGGCAAACAGAGCAGCAAAACTTATTGAGAGTTATTTGATTGCAAATACAGTTCACATTGAAAATGTTCATTACATACTGTGTCTGAGTACTTTGCATATTTCAATGGAAAACAGGGTAATAATGGTCAAAGTCAAAACAATAAAGTGCAACTTGTAAACAAAAAGAGGTTGACGAGGTAAGGAGGAGATGCGTTAGTTGTTCGCTTCACAAAGAAGTATTATTAATGTTTATCAATTTTCTTCGGCGCAGTATTCAACTGAATGATAATCAGCGCTACCTAAGTTCACAGCACATTATATTCAAAATGATCATTACAGACATCATTGCCCCTAAATAGACTATTTCTGAAGGACTGAGGTTTCATCGGAATACAAACCTTAATACTTGCAAAATAAACATTGAGTGAAGTTCTATCAAATATAGACTATAATATTAAACTAGAGCAAGTCGATGCGCGCAGTCGATGGTATGCCGCCGCAGTCCGCATCCCATACAATTGATGTAATTGAAAGTCTTTAATTACCATCGTAGCAGCCAATTAGATGACATAGATAGCCATGTGGACTTTGCACAAGTTACAGTAAAATCAATTCAACGAGTTCTTAATTATCCGACAATGAGCTCAATCAACAATATTTAGGCGGACTGACCTTTCAGTCCAATCTAATCAAGTTTCATTGCGTGCCTCATAAACAATATATCCCAAGTACATGACAATCCATCAGCGCTCTCAAGTAATCACGGTACGGACCAATCGACAGATTTAAGCCGATGACCTTGAACTTTCACTCCAAATCTATACAGTCATTTTGCCTCATTATATACATACTTTACCAAGTACATAAAATTCTGACTGCCTTTCAAGTTATTCGCCGTAGCGAGCCCATATCAGACATATTTAAGGTCGCGTGACTTAACTTTTACCTTGAACTCCAAATCTAATCAGTCATGGCTGCCTCATATAATCTCACCATGTTACATGAAAATTCAACAGCAGTTCTCATTATCGCGTAACGAGCCAAATCCAGAATATTTAGCCCCAGGACCTTTAACTTTGACCGTTCAGCCCTCCAAAAATCTAATCAGCTACATTGGTGCATTCATATATACATATTCACCCAAGCTAACACAAAAATCTGACTGGCGTCTCAAGTTATAGACGAGACAAATCGATTTTTAGGCCTGTAGACTTGACCTTTGACCTTTCAGCCCAAATTACAGTTATTGGCTGCTTATAATGCCATATTACAATACATGAACAATCCGACAGCCGCACTCTCAAGTTATCGACAGTACGCAGCCGAATCAGAACATATTTAAGCGTCCAGTGACCTTTAGAACCTTTTGACTCCAAAATCTAATCAGTTCATTGTGCCTTTAACTACATACTGTCCCAAGATTACATGACAAGTCGCACCGAAGCGAGACAGCGCTCTCAAGTTAGTGAGCAGGTACGAGCCCAATCAGCATATTTGAGCCATGACCTTTACCTTTCAGCTCAAATCTAGTCAGTTCATGGTGCCTCTAATAATACTTACCCAAGTTACATGAACATCCGACATGCGCTCTCAATTAGGCGGTAACGAGCAAATCAGACATATTAAGGCCTTGACTTTACCTTTTTTTGTTCAGCTCCAAAATTATCAGTTCATTGGTGCTCCTATTATACTATTATCCAAGTTACATCACAAATCCGACAGACTCTCAATTATTTCGTAACGAGCCAATATAGACTATTTAAGTCGGTGACCTTTGACTTTTTGACCTTTGAACTCCAAAATCATCATCATGGTGCTCTTAATAAATACTTCAACCAAGTTACATCACAATCCGACCAGACGCTCTCAAGTTATCTCCGTAACGAGCCCAAATCAGACATATTTAAGGTCCGGTGACCTTTGACCTTTTGACCTTTGAACTCCAAAATCTAATCAGTTCATTGGTGCCTCTTAATAAATACTTCACCCAAGTTACATGACAATCTGACTGGCCGTTCTCAAGTTATCGCGGTAACGAGCCCAAATCAGACATATTTAAGGCCCGGTGACCTTTGACCTTTGACCTTTAGCTCCAAAATCTAATCAGTTCATTGGTGCCTCATAATACATACTTGGTCCTAGTTACATCAAAATCCGATCGGGGGTTCTCAAGTTATCGCGGTAACGAGATCCGGTAACGGACGGACGGAAGGACGGACGGACGGACAACCCGAAAAACATGATGCCTCCGGCAACTTCGTTGCGGAGGCATAAAAACGAAATGGGTTGATAAAGCACAAATTTAATTCACATTAACTTGCCAATTTCGATAGGAATTGAGAACAGTAATATAAAGCAAATTAAAAATCATGTATTGTTTTAATATTGATGTTTTCACTTATTCTCAATACCCATAACTTACAATTTACAAGATAAAAGCAAAATATTGTTCATAGTGAAAAGAATCATATGATGAAGTGTAATTATATGTTATTCCACATTTACAGTAATGATTCAAATAATGATTATACAGTGGTCTCCACTGAATGGGGTAGGCATTTGCAAGCTGTTTATTACCCATTTAACAGGAGTACCCTATATCATGGGGTACATATCAAGAAACATAAGAAATGTTTGCACAAGTTTACCAATTTAACAGGAGTACCCTTAAAATGTTACCCCATTATCCAGAGGCTACTGTAATCAAGTTATTATAAATTTCTTCATTGATAATGAATCAATCGGTTTAATTTTAGTTTAATTTGATTATGATACTTAATTGTTTTCATATAATGTATATTTCGGAATATCATGACATTAAGATCAAGTAAACACCTCATTGTTAAACTGTGTGTCTTATAAATGTGATAATTTCACCTTATACAAATGAATATGTGAATGAGAATAAACTGAGTGATATCATCGGGTATATCATTGTCTGCCGACACAAGGAAGTGAATACTATGTCAGCACACAACGATATGTCAACATTAGTATTTGCATTTAAAATGATCAATACAATATTATTTTAAAATGTATTTCAGGCAATTGCATAAGGACATTTTGTAAGTTTGCTTTTTAAAAGAAACATTGAAAGAAACATATGCCATGCAACAATATCACACTTTCTTTAGTATTTATTTGTTTCTAAACTAAATATGCTGCATTAAAATATTCATTGTGTGAAAAAGTTAATTCTCAGCAATTCTGATTTCATAGAGACGCTAAAACATTTCATCGCAAATAAAATTTGATACAGGAAAACTGCAAATTATATTTGCTTGTCAATGGTGCTGTACGTCAGCACTTAGTTTCCATTTTTCGACATTGTTCAGAAAGTAACCATTTATGTGATCGATTGATTTTTCAAACTTGGTTTTCTGAATGTTTTTCATTTTCCAATTATGCCCCCTCAAAGAACAAAGAACAAAATAATTCTACCTTCAATTTTTCGTGATTTTAATGTGTAAAGCTATATAAGATATTGTTTGTTTTTCATTCTGTGGCATGCTTTACCCAGAGTCAATTAATCTTGCACTTTTGCAACATGTTGGATAATTAATACTAAGTATGCCTTACAGTTTTCAATACCAATCACAAAGTGTGTATTCCATGACATTTTTTATGGACATGTGCTTTGGGAAGGGTTCGGGCAGTGTTGGAAAAATGGTGTGTATCTATTCGGTCACAGAGATAAACAAAATGGTACAATTTATTGATGGAATGTCACAAGTTGTATGTACCTGCAGTTAGCATCTGCATACCACATGGTTTAAATGCCCACTGTTTGTACAAAGTTTTATTGACCTTTGACCTCTTAGCATTTAGAATTCAGATAGGATTGATGCGGATATATTGTTGGTCCAAGAAAGCAAAGGGTTTTGTGGTGTACAGTCCTGTTTGTACATTTTTAATATCAATGTCATTGGAAGTTGGAAGTACTTCTCCGTGGAAAGTATATTTATGTGCATTTATATCTTCAACTATGCATGTCACAGGCTATGCAATTCAGTTTATTGTTTCTCTACTCTCGCTGTAGTGGCGGGAATTATGGTGCTGTAGATAAAATAGATTTAAGAATCATTTTTTTCTTATGTTCTACCAACTTTAACTTTTGTTTTCTGTTAATAGCACACTATTTTTTAACGAAACTATTTACATGTTTATTTGTGTAGAGATTGTGTATGTAATATCAATAAGAGAAGTATATTTTGATCAGAGATTGTTTTGCATTACATTTGAACCAAAATGAGTGGAATTTTGAAATGTACATGATCATTCTAGTATTTAACTCGTCTCCACCTTGAATTGTCTTCCCTCTAGTCTTGTTTCCCATTTTCTTTCATTTTTTTTATCATCTTTATTTTTATGTACTGTATACATACTCTTGTAGATGCGTTTATTTTTCCTTTTCAAAAGACATCAGAGTTTTTAATTGTTGTATATTTTAGAGCAAAGAAGGCTATGAGAAAATTTTCTCATTCCTCGCTGGCTGTTAGAGAAAATGTGTACACTTCTTACATCCACATTTGGGCCTTGAACGATCCTGTATAATTTTTTTTCCCAGCCTTGGAGAGATCCAAAGTGCTGAAAGTGGTGTAGCGCCCTCAGTGACAAATTCTATAAAATTATGTTTGTACTTCTGTTTGACATGCTGCTTAAAGATTGTGGTTTCGATTTGCACACCAAAACCATTTTTGCTCAAATATGATCCAACCAAAGAGCGGTACATGTACATAAAATATACAGTGTTCACAATTTGGGATTTGTACTTTAAAGTTTTTGAAATATAAACAATAAATCATTTGAAATTGGACCATTGAACAAGTTGTATTTTTGTGATGATAGTGCATTAATACAATAGACCTCAGTTTCATGTCTGCCTAAAGGAAAACCATCAGTTGTTCAAGTCATACATTTGTTTGCGATTTGGTCTTGAAATCTGTTGACTGTAATGTATAAAACCAAATGAACCTATAGAGGGTTCCCACAACAATTTAATACTGGAGGACAAACAATATAAACCTATGCACCAGACTGTGAAAGCCATTACCGACATGGACTAGTGTACAGGATTTATATAGTTTGTCCTTCAGCATAAAGTATCATGAAAACCCTCTACAGCTAATTCTGATCTGGAGCTTGTATATTAGGGAGACAATGAGCTGTCCACTTTTCCAGCAATGAATTGAAGAACATTCATGTGAAATTAACTGAGTTTAACAAAGCACAAGGTTACAGTAAAACAACAATTAGCGTGATTTCTTTTATTCAAAACATGTAACTTAAATTGGAATAAATAGTAGGGTTACAGACGAAACAAACACGGAATATGCATAATTTACATTAAACATTTATGTACTTCATCATACATGCATCAATTATGCAGTGATACATATGACTGGAATAATAAATCATCAATTTGCTCCTTGTTAAATGTAAACCAGTATTTTGTTTTCTGTTATGATAGATATCATTATGGTTGGTAAAAATAATTATTTGCAGTACAAGGGAAATATTCAAGGCAGCATTAATATAACTCACATTTTGTCACAATAATAAAGTTGATTATGACAAAAAAACATTGTCAGTGTAAAACTAGATATACATATAGCTATGAAACAAATGCCCTCATGTACACAGATACAAGTTTACAAATTTTCAGACAATTATCCCCACAAAATAGAAATGCACACATACAATACTGTGGAAGCCTTGTGCCCTTTATTCCATGGGTTACATTTCCCAGATCCCTCTGAAAAAAGATATCCTACTTTTATTAATTTATCTCATAGTTCAATCGTTTCAAAATTTGTAAACCGAGTCCTGATATTAAGTAAAAGATATGGGGTCATAAATTATAACACCAAGCCAAACTATTTAGAATAAAATTGTGTATACATGTGTTTATGAAATACGAGTATGACTTCATAAATACTCTGTAGAACAATATCCTAAAATATCATATGCATGGTTGAGAGTTTCATTACCCGACCTTTCTACTATGTGTATATCCATTACAGATTTTAAATAAATGAATATTGGTGGATTTATAAACAGTATCAAGGTTAATGGCTCGAGATGCATTTGAAATCCACGTTGGAGGTAGTGAGCACTGTTGTACACTTAGCAACATCCCTATTATCATACCATGCAAGATTTCAGTGATGGTCACGTATATGCACTTATGTAAATCTGTGATTTATTTATAAAGAACATTTTGATGCTATTTTTAAGACAACCAATTTGTCTGCCAAGAAAAACCATTATTGGATAATATGCCCCGATTTGACAAGAGGGGAAAAAGAAAAAAAATGGAACCAGAATTTGTTTCTATTTAATCATTTATTCTGTCCGTAAAACGTCCATATTTCCACTGGAAATGTCATTTGTAGTGACCTATTATTTCTTGGGGATGGGCCTTGTATTAAGATTTTGCAGAATTGTTAATCAATACTACAGTTTTTTTCGCGGATGGGCCTTGTATTAAGATTTTGCAGAAATATGTTAAAAAATAATACTGCCCTCCCATGCCCCAGTGTGGTGGTGTGACTTGATGCAGTGGTGTGAGGGTGGTCTTTATCTAGTGGAATTATTCGTTCAAGTATTCTATCAGAACACTGGCCTGCTCTTACCAGTAGAGCTGGAATATTTGTGGGGTCACATTGAGGAATTAACAAAACTTTGCAATCCACCAGGGTCATGGTTGTGGTGATGTAAGTGGTGATGTAAGACGAGGTAGCATTGAATTTGGCAGCCAACGGGTAATCAGATAATTTGTGTCTTCAACCACAAGGTTTGTGGGTTGGAGGTGTCAACTGTAGCTCGTTAGTACTAATTTATTGTATTGTATTATAATAATTGGCTGTTAATTGTAATGAATTCAAAGGAGCGATGTTTTGAATTGTGAAAAAATAATAAAAAATATTGTGTATAACAAATATATTGGTCTTTCTATTGTTTTGGATTGATCTCGTGTGTGTGTGTGTGTGTGTGTGTGCGTGCGCGTGTGCGTGCGTTTGTGTGTGTGTGTGTGTGTGTGTGTGTGTTCATTCTCTTGTCAAAATTTGTCACGACACAGAGTATTATACTAAATTGAAATTAACAGTACCACAAGAATCTGTATGATAGAAAATAAAAACAAAAATGATGGTTTTTTATACTGATGATAACGACAACGATGATGATATATGTTGATGACACAGATGTTGTTGATGACAGTTTGTATAAATCATGTAATACTGCAAGACATTCATTAACAAACAATGTCACTAATTAACTAAATCTTCATTGGCACTTGTTGGCAAGAAAAGGTAATACTTCGAATAATAAATTAAAGAAACGTTCACTTGATTTGTGTTACAAATATGAAAATATTATGTCATTGTGTGTTCTACATCAAAAGTTGTAAAATTTACAACACATTCCGATACATTGTACCTTTTTTTTTTACCAATTTACAACACATTCCAGGTTACACATAATGTCACCCAATATATTAGATGCTCTGGCTTGACTTGAAGCCCAAGTTTAGTTTTGGGAATTTTTTTTTATTTGAAAACTTTATGCCCAACAGTCATATCGCTGCAATAATAGATTCTGAATGTCTTTATTTTTTTAATTAATTAATGACAAATCGGGGGGGGGGTACCCCGAGATTTTCGACTGTATTTTACATTATAACATCCAAAGGGTTAATAAGGTGTTAAAGTTATATGAATTATACCTCATCTGAAAGAGCAGAGATAATACGATCGCAACAACTTTACTATCACCACCACAACTTTTACTACTATAGTTACTTCCACTACATGTACCACTACTACTACTGCTACTATTTACACCATTCCTACTACTT
>JZLH01S0548846.1:1459-6459 GCA_001188425.1 Eucidaris tribuloides
CTGAACAACAAATGGACTATAAACACTAAGGTATTAAATGTAACACCAGGATACCGCCCATGCAGTGTACATATTGAATCATTTGAGTTTAATACTTAACACTTTGAGTGCTATCGGCGAACCTGTTCGCCCAGGGTTGACTTCACTCAGGTACTATCGGCGAACCTGTTCGCCGAGAAGATAATCGGATCCATGTCTTTTAATTCGAATGACAAATGTCACTGAAGTTCCTACCAATGACATTTATCATAAAATGAATACACAATGAACCAAATAAATGATTTAAAATGTATTGTCTTGATAGCATTTGCGATTTTACAGAAAATCGCACAATTTGGAAAGGTTATACACATTAGTCCGAAACAATCCAGTCTCTGGTTAACACACCTGGATTTTTAGCCCAGCACCCAAAGTGTTAAGTGCTAGCAGTATTTTATGCACACTAAATGTCCTTTAAGTGGCCTTTAATGGGTTAAAAATCTTCAGTTGTATATTCTTTTTTCCCGTTGTGTGACTTCAGCACTCTAATCAAAATCGGGTCCTCCCTTGTCGTTGTTTAAATATGTAATTAACAATAAATAGTTATATAAATCAAGGCAACTGGACTTAGGTTTGTATTTTGACGAGAACCTTTCGTGTCCTATCCGGGACGCTTCATAAGCTCCTCTGACGTATTAAATACGTCAAAATGCAAACGGAAGTCCAGTTGCCTTGATTTATTTAATTTATTGTTGAAATTTTACCAAGATGAATCAAAACTGGAATCAATTGATGTAATAAACAGCTAATTTGCACATATAGAAATAAATCTTTGTACGAATTGTCATTCTGTAATTTCATTCTTTAACTGTAAGTCGTTTCCCTGGAGAGGAACTTTCCCCTCCTCTACCCCTCTTTGAAAATAATACGACATTTATTCAAAATACATATATTTAAAGTGATAGGCTAACATTGTTATGCTGCCAATGGCAAGGTATGCATGAATAAACAATTTCTACTCAGGTGGATGATAAAATAGCCTAGATCTGCACAGCACTAAATCATCATTTTCAAATACAATTTTTCAGGGCTTCATTTTTAGACCTTATCAAAGACACTTGGAGCGTGGATGATTGTGTAGCTCACATCATTTTAACTGAGGTAAATGTTAGCCAGTGGCTTTAAGAGAAATGATTAACCCAAAAAGTGAAATTTCAGTGTTCCCTATAATACATGTATTATTCATAATGGTATACACTTCAGTGATTAGTGACATTTCCTTTGAGGTGACATAGGTTACTACTTGGTGGTCGACTATTTACCGTACGGTAGTTTATCTCAGAGTAAATATTGATTCAGTCTTATCTTAGATTCTGTCTATCCTGAATATCAATTCAGAATAATATTTCTCCTTCATGTTTTCAAATGTCGACAAAGTGCAGGAGGTACGCGATTAGTTGTGTTAAAGATATTTTTCCTGTATGTTATCAAAGACACAAGAAAAAAAAATAATGGTACATTGCTCAGAGATTCATAAAAAAAAATTACTTGTTAAAATACAATTGAACATTATGGAAGCATCATTCAAAAATGTCAAATACATATTTAACCTATACATGATAGTGTCTGTATGGACAAATAAAATTTTATTCGCTAGAAGACAAAATTTAAACAGATACGCTGTTACTATAGCAATGTATACATGAATATCGGCAGACATCATCTACTGTGAAGAAAAACTCTGCTGGAGAGAACACTGCTTTTATGGCACAAATTGTCGCCGGCAACAATTTGTGTCGATATACGCAAAACCTCACGGCACAAATTGTCGCCGCGTCACAAAATGTCGCTGGTGACAATTTGTGCCGCAACACATTGTCCCACAGTGTGAATCACAATGCAAAACACAGTGTGGAACATTGTGAACACAGTGTGAAATCTCTTCACAGTCTTGAATTCGATCGTTTTAACATTGTGAATCATCAAAAACATCACCATGTGAACACTTTGTGAAAAACCTCACCACAGTGTGAAATCATCTTCACACTGTTAAATTCGGGCGTTTTCACAAAGCCCACTGTGCGAACACACTGTTCAACACAGGTGTTCTTTTTAGCAGGGAAGTGCAAGGCACAGTTATCTATGAGGTGAAACTGGAATTTGCTCACCGAATATAACTTTATTTAAAGGTATTGGCTAACATTTACCACAGTTACAAAAATCTGAGCTACATGATTCCCCATGCTACCATCGTCTTTGATAGGGTCTAAAAATGATGCCCTGAAAAATTGTATTTCAAAATGATTATTTAGTGCTTTAAAAAAAGTGAAAATCGTAAGTTGATTGGATTCACCTGCCCATTTTCTCCCATAAACTTACTGTGTGTGCACCTACGCTATTTAAACTCGCCCCGAGTTTTAATTGTTTATTCATGCATAACTTGCCATTGGCAGTGTAACTTTCCAAACTTTTTTGTTCTGGGGTGTTTTTTTGTCCATATGAACACTACTATGTAGTTCAGATATCAAAATTTGATATTTTTTTTTAAATTGAGGCTCCACAATGTTAGTCTATCACTTTAAAATACAACCCATTGGCTCCGAGATTCTGAAAATCCCATATCGTTAACACAGGGCAGATCCGGTTCCCGTAGCCAAAGGGTGATCCCTTTTAATTATTTTTTCCAGGGGTTCATAGTTGGGCCTTATCAGAGACATGAATGTTAATGTAGCTCGGAATTGTTTCAAACAGGAAACATAGTTAAAATTATGCTCAAAAATACTTAACAACGTTGCAAATTTTGAAGGTTGTGTTAAAAGTGTGAAAGATTAAACAAGGTGCTGTCAAATTCCAAATGCATTTTAATAAGTCAATTCGTAATAAATATATGAACCCCTGGTACCATGGTACTTTTAACGAATGGCACATAATCTTGTACCAGCTTGAAGTTATCACATTGGTATTTACTTTTACAATTTGATTTAAAATGATTTTTACACATATTTTTGTCGATGATGTTCGAAATAAAGAGGGACAGCCAGCTGCATGCAACTTCAGGCGTGTCCACTGAGAGTTCAGTGGGCGTGTCAAGGACCTGAACTTTGAAGAGCGCCATCATGAGTTTACTCTATGATAACTACAAAGAAAGTGAAATCGAAAATAACGGACGAAAGATCAAAACAGGGAGCTACTTTGTACTACCAATGATCAACATTGTACACATGATTTATTCGATAGTGTATTTATTGTAAAAATGAGTTCAAACAATTTGATATTCAGTAATTCACGACACTCATAAATTATTAAGAAGTAGGCATATGTACATAAATACACACATACACTGACATATATCAATAAATGAACTTACAAATCTAAGTGTGCTTTTATTCATTTCTCAAGAGAACATGGTGCTTCTTGTACCACCTTTATAATCTATACTACAGGGATTCAAAATAAATTCCGAACGGCTGTAGTGAGGACGAGTCGATTTTTGGATTAAGATTTAAATCTTAACGAGTCATATTGAAGTTGGACTAAGATTTAAACCTTAACGATTCATATTAAAGTCTTAAATGCTTAAAACTCAAATCTTCAAAGACACTATACACATGATACATGTATAACATTGTGGAAGCCTCATTAAAAAAAAAAAACTGTCAAACTTTGATATCTGACATATCCGACAGTGTTGAAATGGACAAATACACACCATAGAACACACAAGTTTAGACAGTTGCGCTGCCACCAGAAAATACGTACAGATAAAAATCGGCACATGAATTATTCTCAGCTGAGAAAAATTCTGTCACACAGCAGTCTGTGGAGGAGAACTAGAATGGTTGCTCAATTAGTTTTGCTTTTTAAAAACACTTTATGATCGTTTTGAACTGCAGTTTTTCCAGGGCTTCATTTTTAGACCTTATCAGAGACACTGGTAGCATGAGGAATCATGAAGCTCATATTTTTGCAAACTGGAAACATTGTTATACAATGCCATTAAGATCTAAATCTAAATCCAAAAAATCGACTGGTCCCTAACCAAAGCCGTTCAGGATTAATTTTAAATCCCTATAATTTAGAGTGTGGTACCCGCATGTTGGGCTGACAAGCAAAAGCAGGTCACCAGGGCATGTTATAGTATAAGGATTTTGATCTCACAAACGAATCAAAAGTCATCTGTTTCTCCTTCTGTCCGTCCTCCTCCCTTTTTTTTTGCTTCTAAAATGGGGGCTAATTCGGCCTGGAATCCGCTGCAGACGATATGATATTTCTTTATTCTTAACCACAATGGATGGTGTAATTGTTAAGTAGACTCAGTCTCATGCCCGTATTTTACTGTGTCGGAAAATATGCTACCTTTCTTCGGCAATAATAATAATAATAATATAATAATAATAATATAATAGATATAATATAATACATTCTTCTACAGCGGCTTTGCAGACCGCTGGCCCTCCAAAGCGCTTTACAATTTACCAGTGTTTGCAATCCAATAATGAAAATTATTTATCAAGAGGAAGCTTTAGTGCTTATCTTTAAAATGTCAATATCAGTCACAGTGCGTAGCGACATTGGAAGAGCGTTCCAGAGCTTTGGACCACCAAAAGCAAATGCCCTGCCACCATAGGTTTTTGTTGTTCCAGGACTGAGGATGAGAAGGTGTTGGGAAGATGACCGCAGATGCCTTGGTGGGATGTACTGTAAAAGCAGTTCTGAGATGTATTCTGGACACAGGCCATGGAGAGCTTTGAAGACGGTGAGAATGGCCTTGAAGTAGATGCGGGACTGAACTGGTATGAATTGCTATACCTGTGCTATGAATTGATTTTACTTCTGATGCAGGCACAGGCAACAGGGATTTGTTCTTGCCTTGGTTCGTATCTGCAAAGACAGGTAAACAAATGATTCAAAATGAGGATCATGACAATATTTTTAAAACCATAGTTTGTTTTACATTTGCTCGATCAGAAAAAAGAAATCATCAAAATTTCACAAAGTATGGTACCTTTATTACAGATATA
>JZLH01S0548847.1:28792-42250 GCA_001188425.1 Eucidaris tribuloides
ACCCTCAAATTTTCAATAACATCTCAATGATTTATTACCTAAATATAAATTGTATAATGTGCAAAATCCCACTAAATTCCAATAAAACACCATACATTTCTGCAAAAGCGTCATATTATGTACGTTTCTGTTTGTGCATTGACCTCCAGACCACTTATGCAAATGAGTTGATCTAATTAATAGCATAAATCAAATGAGAATTGTCAGACTTGAATAATTTAATAAATATTGATCATTAACAGCTTCAATAATTGCTTAGTGATCAAGTTTGTAGGGCTAGACATTGTTACTATTCACGCAATGTGTGATTAGCAGCAAAAACATGCATATTTGAATCTATGCAAATGAGATGACGTCACTGACAGAAAACAATAACCTCAATATCCACCAAATGTTATCTATTAATTAACCATTCCATGATCAATGTTATCTGAAAGTTTGATTGTAATTGAGCTTGTCTTTGCGGAGATATAGCGAATATAGTGTCCGCAGATTTCACTATCCCCAAAGAAAACGGCAAAATTGTTCAAAAAGTCGCCCATTTTCACATGTGCACTCATATGTAAATTTACCAGCACACATCTTATTCAAAAAATTTTGTGAAAATTTATTGTTTAGATCGACTTAGTATTGTCCAGACTAACTATTTGATACGTTTTGGAAGGCCAGTGGCTACAATTTATATCCAGATAAAAAACTTATGACAAGTGTAGCCAAAATTTTCAATTTTTGAAGCAATTTTGCCAGTTAAAACCGCATATTTCAGAATATGCAAATAAGATGACGTCATTAACACAAGAATGAAAAATGATGTGAATATACAATTTCATATGGCTATAGAGGATGACAGAATGCACCTTTTCTTCAAGTTTCAGGAAAATTGAACCAGTTGTTACTGAGATACAGGCAATAATGTCTGCCCAGATTTCAGCGACCCCTAAAACGAGGTAAACTTGTTGAAAAAGTTGTGATTTTACATGTGTTCCAATATGTGAAAAGAAAACATAGTCTAAATGAGTTTTTTTCTTGTTAACATCTTTTTTCCATCGAAGGAGTCACCAATGAACAAAATGGCACCCAAGTAGTAGGATCATAGGGGGGGTGCACGGTAGACCCCTCTGGCCCACGGACTATGTGTGGATATATAAACTTAGTGCATTGTGTGATCCCATCTTTCTTGATTAACATTGTGGTGAAGTACAAGATATGACCTCAGAGATGTTTTGGTATTACAAATTCATCGATTTCTGTGTCCTCCCTTGACGTGAAGTTGACTTGAGGTGCGCAAAATGCCAACATGCAGGAGCTGATAATCCCCTGGTGAGATGAATTACGTGTAAGTCAAAGGTCGTCATACTCACCAAACCATTTTGTTTTCGAAGCTGTGTGTACAAAAAGAAGGTGCATTGTTGTCTAGGAATGTAAGATTCCGTGTATCACTGCTGAGATATCAATCTTCTTTTCTACCTCAATGCATAAAATGTTCCTTAGAATTCAATTCATTCAATTCAATTCAATTCAATAATGGCTTTATTAAAAACATGCCTTGCAGCCAAAGGCTGAATTGCACATGAAGACAAGTTTGAAAATACATTATAAATTTTAACAATCTTTAAACAAATTCTTACTTCCTAAAACAAATTGGGGTTCTAAATCATAACTACTATTATTGCACATTAAGTTAAATTCACATTATGGGGAAAATAAAAGTTTATACATATTGTAGTAGTGAATCAGTCACAAAGAGGTTGCATTTATCTGAAATTGTATCTTATTGAATTTGGATGATGGCAAGTTAAATGTACAATAAATTTGAGAGGCCAAGAAGTGTGCGTTATAATTTCAGTTAATATTTAGCTTTAAAACATAAAAGAAAGAAAATGTCACGTTAAAAATTGCTTAAAATGTGGATTTACAGATTGTTTAAAATGCTGATGATGTGAGGAATTGCACTGTTTTGAAACCTTTGAGTGCGACACTTAGAACCTTGTAACAAATGAATTATTCATTGGCATATTTATAAATTTGCATTTAAGACATGCTTAAATTTATGTTTATCTAACATCTAGTTTTATGCATGTCTGATTTGGGCTCATTGGTGCGGTGACTTAATGATATTTGGTCAGATTTTGATGTAACTGTCTTGGGTAGAGGTAGTAGTAATCTAGGTTTTAAATCCGGTTTAGTCGCCGACTACGGGGGTGGCCAGATTCACCTCGCACTCACAGAAATCACCCTCACCCCCCCTCCACTTTATTCGGTACATCCTCCTCCCTCAACCCAACCCTCCTTCTCTCCTCCACCACTTGCTTCTTCCAGTCTTCTTCGGTCGCCCCCTTCCCCTCTGACCAGCCACCTCAAACTGAAATATGTATCATAAGGCACCGATGAGCTGAGTAGATTTTGGAGCTGAAAGGTCAAAGGAAATGTTTGATTTGGTCTGGTAACCAAGATAACTTAATGGCTGGTCAGATTTTGATGTATTAGAAAGCACCATTGAACCTTGTTCTGTCTTGTGCAGACAGTAGACAGATGAGTCTGATGCCCAATATTCAGTGCTAGAGGAATTAAATGGACATACACATATACTTACTTTTGATTTCTCTCACACAGGTGGAAAG
Organism: Eucidaris tribuloides; assembly: GCA_001188425.1. Lineage (NCBI taxonomy): Eukaryota > Metazoa > Echinodermata > Echinoidea > Cidaroida > Cidaridae > Eucidaris > Eucidaris tribuloides. The sequence continues at coordinate 31,414 of JZLH01S0548847.1, forward strand.
ATGGGTTGATGAAATGGATAAGAAGTTCCGCAACCTAGTTTCCAGAATAATGACCACTAGTAGCAGAAGTGTCTCCATTCAGGATGTGTGGTACATTTTACCAACTCCCGTACAAAGGCATGGTGTGCTGTATGTTACAATTATAGTCAAGGAAGTTTCACTAAAAAAAGGTAAGAAATTTAAGGGCAGTGACATGATTGGGAGATATAAAAAGATAGCTTCTCGAACCAAACTGGTTGAAAGATATACCAATGGATACACCAGCTGGAGTGTATCTCCTGGCTGGAAGGATTTATCTTGAATTTATTTACTTTAGCCTAATCAAGCATGAACATACTAGCATTTTGTTTCTCTCGAGCCCTGAAATAAATAGATCCCATTGACAGCTACACAACAGATTTTTCTGTCACAAGGCATACTGATTGGAAGTTATTTTAGAATGAGTCAACTTCTGACTACAAAATTTTCATGGTAGAATCCTTGCATAATGTACTTGATTCAAGAATAGATTTACCCCAAGTTGAGAACCACCCCCAATCATGTCATTTACCTCTAACCCATTTAAGACTAGACACAAGATATCTCGTCACAAGGTCTATTGGAAATGCCTGTTAAAGCAAAATCAAATCATCTGCAATGGGTTTATGCATGTTATTTGATAAATAGTATTTTACAGGTACAAAGCCAACAAAGCATTTCAATTGCGAGAATGGTAGGTATCAGCCTCGTAAAAAACATACTGTAGTCCCAGAAAATTATTTGCAGGTCATATTTGAAGCTTACTTTTACTTCACCTGAGCCGCATTTGTTGTGTTTAGAGTTAGATGTGTAAATGTATAACTGTTTCCATTTTCATCTTCTCGAAATAGCCTGATTGGATTAAAGGTATTGGCTAACATTTACCACAGTTAAAAAAATCTGAGCTACATGATTCCCCATGCTACCATTGTCTTTGATAAGGTCTAGAAATGACGCCCTGGAAAAATTGTATTTCAAACTGATTATTTAGTGCTTTAAAAAAAGTGAAAATTGTAAGTTGATCGTATTCACCTGCCCATTTTCTCCCATAGACTTACAGTGTGTACACCTAGGCGCGAGTTTTAATTGTTTATTCATGCGTAGCTTGCCATTGGCAGTGTAACTTTCCAAACTTTTTGTTCTAGGGTGTTTATTTGTCCATATGAACACTACTTTGTAGTTCAGATATCAAAATTTGACATTTTTTAAAATTGAAGCTCCACAATGCTCATTTCCTCCCATAGACTTACTGTGTGTGGATCTAGGCTATTTTTTACTCGCCCCAAGTACTTATTGTTTATTCATTCATATCTTGCCCTTGGCAACATATATTTCCAAACTTTTGTATTCTAGGGTGTTTATTTATCCATTCAAACACTACTATGTAGCTCAGATAGCAAAGTTTTACATTTTTTTTTTAAATTGAAGCTCCACAATGTTAGCCTATCACTTTAAGACAGGCAGGGGAGAAATCACATTTTCATCTTTTTTTTAAAATTGGATGATCAAACTTTGACCATATTTGGCATGAATCACATGTTTTATGCCAGGGGATTCAAAGTTCGTCAAATGGTTCATGAGGCCCTAGTGGTGTCTACAGGGTTCAAAATTAACGCTAGCCCGCTAGCCAATGGCTAGCAAAAATCACGGTGGACTAGCCAAAATCTATATTTACTAGTCCGTGTGGCTAGCTAAAATATTACTTAAGTGTCGCACCGAGTGTTGCATGATTTTATGTAACAATGAATGAACTCAAAATCTTGATGTTTACTCGAACACAATACGGACGAAATAACAAACTCTTCGCCCGAAATCTGTACCTCGGCACGGCACCGCTAACAAGCCACTGTCAGATTTACAAGGATCCTACTAGAGAGGATCCATGGATTCACTGATCGCCGCCTGGTTTATGTACCGAAGTCAAACTAGTTGGGAGTTTACGTACGTGGCCATGTATGCTAAGACGATTTTCGCCGCAGAGGGCGTTGTCCGGAAACTTGCTCGAGCTAGCTAGTTCCGATCTATCATCTAATGCAAGCTGGATATTGTCGGAGTGGTGTCGCTACAGTGTGGGATAGGCGCATAGGCCGATGTATGGGAGGAAATTTATTTTAAAACAGATTGTATTCCGTGTTTTCGTGAGTCAGGCAATCCACTGATAGTGGCCTGGTGGCCTGGTGGCCAATGGCTATTGCCAGTTGACTACATGTACATTATTTACATTATTCTTTTCGAAATTAAACGTGTATTCAAAACAGGCGGACTACATGTAGTCAATTTTTTGGCAGGGCTAGCCAAAATTCTGGCGGACTACCTAAAATTTAGGCTAACTAGTCCGTCTGGCTAGTTAAAAAAAAAGTTAAGCGCGACCCCTGTGTCTAGAGGTATGGTCCTATGAACAAATGGTACTGGTAACATACACTCTAGGGGTACCACACAGAGGTTGCATCAAGCTCAGGCGAGCGTCAAATCCCCAGGTTTCTGATTTATGTACAAAATGGCTCATGATTTTGCTGCAATTTGATGTGATTGAACAAACAAGAAATGTCCTAATTTGTTCATAGTCCAAAAACGACACAAAACAAAGAAATCATCTTTATTGAGAAGACACCTGTTATGCAAAGCTAATTGAGAAAGAGATTCAGCGTAGTAGTTTAAGTTTGGCTTTGGAAAAGTGAATCAACTTCTGTATGGCTTTGACTAGGAAATCCAAACTTACAGAGTGCTTTTCAGGGCCTGCTACATTTCAATCTGGAGGTGTCAAATGTGGTAGGAAACATCACTAACACAAATTGTAGGTGCTTTATCTGGAATCTGCTCCAGGAGAGAGAAGAATGGTAATAAGGTTATCCTTTTTGGTGCAATTGACTCATCATTCTTAACAGCGACAACAGGTGTGGTTTGTAATGGGCGCATAATGCCCAGCAGGCGAAATCATTACTCTGAAATGCAGGGCGAGAGGCAAAAGTGGTATTAATAGTACTCGTCTTCATTGACATTGGCTTTTCAGAGAGAATTACATTTCGTGTTGCTACTGGAGTACTAGCCAGCTGAAGAATCAATTCTCCTGGATTTGACATTATCCTTGGTGTCATGACCAGTGAATGGGAGTATCCCCTTGATGAGAACCACAGGGAGTATAGGTCCAGTGAAAAAGGGGTGGTGCACAAATCAACAATACAGGGCTATTGGCAGCCTGCACAGAATGGTCCAAACTTATCAATATTGAGCAGAAACAGTACTGTGAATGCTGAGTATTTTGGGTTGGTTGTGTCTTTGGGAATTGTATTTCTGTATAAAGTAAATGAAACTGCTATAAAATTGTTGAAATACTCTCCAGAATTCCCCGTTGTGAAGCAAAATTATGAAAACATATGTATGCAAAAATATGTTTACAGCAACCTCTGCAAATTGGTCATTCTAATTCTAATGTTACTCTTTGAAATATATTTTGCTCAATTTTGCCCACAAATAATAATGCTGTTATCAAAAATGCTGAGGTATGAAAAAATGACAGCATCGTAATTAACTATTTCATGTTTTGTGAACAAGGGGAACATGTTTAACAGACCTTAATCAATCATTTATGAACTCTGTACATGTAGGTTTGCTCTAGAGCTTAGAATACTTTCAGGAAACTTAATAGTTTATCTTATTTATGTAAACATTTGCTGTTTAATCACCGGTGTGTATTATTCTGATGTAGAGAACTTGTTTTGGTTGTAACTTCAGAAATCTTTTCAACATTGTGATAAAGAAATATATTGTTATTATCTTTCCATCATGCTTCGACAAAATGTTCCAGCTGTTTGAAGTTGACAACTTGACACTAACTTAAAAAGTTGTTTGATACAGTATGTTAAAGTTAAGAAAATGGCTGACTTGTATTTAGCAAGTAGGCCTACATATTTGTGAGTCACATTATGGACTATGAGCCCAGCAAGTAGACAGTATGCCTGCTGTAGGTTTTTTAGGGACAGTGTAACCCCATTACTCCAGTCATCCTGTTATGTTTGGGACCCACCACACACCCATTTGCCTGCTGGGCTAGTAACATGAGACCAGCGCTTTGTCGACAGCATTGTTATGGTAACACATTCACTGGCAGGTGTGGGACTTACTCTCCTTCTCTCCCCCATTTCCTCTCTTGTATTTCGTTTTATATCATCCAGACTGCAGTCTCATGTTTCTACCACATTCAAGCAGTCATTGACTGGGAATTTCTAGTTTTTTGTAACCATTGACAGCTCGTGTCTGGTGTAATATGGTGTGCTTTGCTTTGCCAAGGACTGAGGCACTCCTTGGTTTAGCAGTCTTTAATTTTTGGCAACAAGACAAGTGACTACAATGCATGATAACGCGATCAATCAATCAATCAATCAATCAATCAATCAATCAATCAATCAATCAATCAATCAAAAGTTAAATAGATATAGAAATAAATAGTTAAACAAACCTAGGTATACCACAATAAATGGTCAAACTGATTGCTCAAGACAATCAATCAGTCAATCAATCAGTCAATCAATCAATCAATCAATCAATCAATCAATCAATCAATCAATCAATCAATCAATCAATCAATCAATCAATCAACAGTTAAATAAATAGTTTAATAGTTAAACAAACCTTGTTCTGCCGATACCACAATAAATGATCAAAATGATTAGCTTAAAACTGGTCAAAAATAGGCCTACCTGCTTTGTTGATTTTGTGTGTGTGTGCCAACAATAGAATATGCATGTGTGTTGTTCTCACATGGATAATATTGACTTACTCTGTCCATTTCAACTCAAGGAAAATCCTAAATTGTGAAAAAGTTGTACAAAATCACTTTCAACAGTTTGGTCATTTGGTCCTATTGGTTACAAACTGGCTTGATGAGAAAACATACAAAAATTTGCATTATTGATAGTACAATAATGTAGAAAAAGTTCAAAATCAATTTTATTAAAGGTAAATGACATGATTGGGGGTAGTCCTCAACTTGGGGTAAAAACTATTCTAGAATCTAGTAAACTATGCTGGGATTCTACTGTGAACATTTTGTTGTCAAAAGTTGACTGATATTACAATAATGTCCATCAGTATGCCTTGTAACAGACGAATTTGTAGTGCAGCCTTCTATGGTGATTAAATCTATCGTGCCCTGATAAAATTAAATTGCTGGCCTGCATTCATGCTTGATTCTCCTTTAGTAAAGAAACTCAAGACAAATCCTTCCAGCCAGGAGATCCACTGCAGCTGGTGTACATTAGGTTTATCTTTCAACGAGTTTGGTTCTAAAGGCATTTTTTAGCTCACCTGAGCCAAAGGCTCAAGTGAGCTATTGCGATCGCTTTTCGTCCGTAGTCTGTCGTCCGTCGTCCGTCGTGTGTAAACTTTTACACATTTTCATCTTCTTCTTCAAAATGCATGATTGGATTTGGCCCAAACTTGGCAGGAATGATCCTTAGGGGGTGGGGATTCAAGGGTCCTCAAATGGTACACCTGGCCCCCCTGGGGGCCCAGGGGCAGGGCCCTAAAGGCCAAAAGTAGGTAGTTTTCAAACATCTTCTGTAGATCCAGAAATAGTTTAGCCAAGTCACTGTGTGTGTAGATACCTCTACATGTGCTGAATTAGTCTTCCTCATGACAATGCCCATGGTGGCCCGGTTTGGCCCCTATGGAGGCAAAAGTTTAGGGTAGGGACCTATGGGAATAATTCACATTCACATCATTTGATTTAGACCAAACTTGGCGGGAATGATCCTTAGGGGGTGGGGGTATAGGGTTCCTGGGATGGTACACCTGGCCCCCCTGGGGGCCCAGGGGACAGGGCCCATAAGGGCCAAAACTAGATAACTTTCTAACCACAAGCCCATTTGAAACCAAACTTGGGTGGTAGATGCATAACAGGGACCTCAATGTTATTAGGGGGTCAAAGGTCACATATGTAGGTCAAAGGTCAAATGATGAAAATCCTAGAATATACCTGGAAGTTTGATTGGTATGGGCCCATTTGTGACTAGGATGGTAGATGCCCTACATGTATAGTGACTGCATTGTTAAATTGAGGTCAAGGTCGTATAAATAGGTCAAAGGTCAAATGTTAAAATACTAGGGCGTGACTTATTTTTATAAAAACGGATGTTAGAATTTAATTTAACTAGGCAAAATCATGCTACATGTATATGGCAAGGGGATGTTAAGTTTTTCAGCTGGTTCATCTGGCTCCATTGGTGCCTAGATATCAGGCTCCAAGGGCCAAAACTATGTGTGTAACTGATGTTTTTTTCTGTGGGTACCATAGAGAGTTTGCGAGAACTCAGGTGAGCGTTGTGCCCCCCAGGGCTATTATTTATTTCTCCCATTCATGTCACTGAGCTTTAAACTATTTTATTCTCAGTTATGGGAAGAATTAATAACAATCCTGTAAAAGAAAAATTATGTAGCTGAAGTATTGCACCACATCAGGACTAATATGGGCTTTCTGTTTATGCATACCTCACCTTCATGATCTTAGAACAAGTCTGTATTGTATAACATTCCTAAGTGTTTTTGTTTTTGAAGGAAGGTAAATGGCAATGCAATTTACAATTTGATTGTCAGGGAGGCATCCAACATGGTTTGGAATCTAATTAGTTGCAGCTCCCACTGAGTACTTTGCTTCAAGAGTCCAAATTAGAAAATGAGACGGGGCCGGTTGAAATTACGCGTTGTATGTGGTTTTGTGCAAAGTTCTACAACTGTGATAAGTACGTGAGATTAAGAATTAGAATATTACTACCTTTAACCCCTTGAGTGAGATGATATACAGCATGATTGCTTAAAGGGGAAGTTCACCCTGGTTTAAAGTTGAAGTTCACCCTGGTTTAAAGGTGGTTTTAATAAAAGCAAAAAAAATGAGAAAAACATATTGATGAAAGTTTTGGCAAAAATCCACCAAATTCAATAGAGTTATTTTCAAAGTTTAAATTTTGTGACTTCACATGCAAGCACCTCCCCCATATATCATGCAAAAAAAATCCATAAATTGCCATTTTTTTAGTGGTTCATGATAATTTTTTTCATAGAATCATGTATGAAAATGTATGAAATTTTAATGTGCATTGGAATTTCAATTCGTTAAATGAACTGCATGTCGGCCTATGTATTATTATCATTATTAAAGGTAAATGACGTGATTGGGGGTAGTCAACTTGGAGTAAAAACTATTCTAGAATCAAGTAAACTATGCAGAGATTTTACTGTGAAAATTTTGTAGTCAAAAATTGACTCATTTTCAAATAATGTCCATCAGTATGCCTTGTAACAGACAAATTTGTAGTGTAGCAGCTTATGGGGATTAAATCTGTCATGCCCCGATAAAATTAAACTGCTGGCCTGTTCATGCTTGATTCTCCTCAAGTAAACAAACTCAAGATAAATTCTTCCAGCCAGGAGATCCACTCCAGCTGGTGTACATTTGGTTTATCTTTCAACCAGTTTGGTTCTAAAGGCATTTTTAGCTCACCTGAGCCGGCTCAGGTGAGCTATTGCGATCGCTTTTCGTCCGTAGTCTGTCGTCCGTCGTTCGTCGTGCGTAAACTTTTACACATTTTCATCTTCTTCTTCAAAATGCATGATTGGATTTGGCCCAAACTTGGCAGGAATGATCCTTAGGGGGTGGGGATTCAAGGGTCCTCAAATGGTACACCTGGCCCCCCTGGGGGCCCAGGGGCAGGGCCCTAAAGGCCAAAAGTAGGTAGTTTTCAAACATCTTCTGTAGATCCAGAAATAGTTTAGCCAAGTCACTGTGTGTGTAGATACCTCTACATGTGCTGAATTAGTCTTCCTCATGACAATGCCCAGGGTGGCCCGGTTTGGCCCCTAAAGGGGGCAAAAGTTTGGGATGGGGCCCTATGGGAATAATTCACCTTCACATCAATGGATTTAGACCAAACTTGGTGGGAATGATCCTCAGGGGGAGGGGATAGAAGGTTTCTGGAATGGTGCACCAGGCCCCCCTGGGGGCCCAGGGGGCAGGGCCCACAAGGGCCCAAACTAGGTAACTTTCTAACCACAAGCCCATTTGTAACCAAACTTGGGTGGTAGATGCGTAACAGGGACCTCAATGTAATTTTGGGGTCAAAGGTCGCATATGTAGGTCAAAGGTCAAATTAAGTTAAGTGTTTCTTCTTTGGTTGTTATTGGCCCATTTGTGACTAGCTTGGATGGTAAATGCTACATGTATAGTGACCTCAATGTTAAATTGGGGTCAAGGTCACATAAGTAGGTCAAAGGTCAAATGTTAAGATACTAGGGCGTGCCTTGTTTTTATAAAAATGAATGTCAGAATTTAATTAAACTTGGCAAAATCAACTTTACGTGTATGGCAAGGGGATGCAAAGTTTTCCAACTGGTTCATTTGGCTACGTGGGTGCCTAGATATCAGGCTCCAAGGGCCAAAACTATACATATAGCTGATGTTTTTTCTATGAGTACCATAGAGAGTTTGCGAGACCTCAGGTGAGCGTCGTGCCCCCCGGGGCTGTTGTTATTTCTCCCAATCATGTCACTGAGCTTTAATGTAATTATGATAGTATATGGACCAAGCACACCAGTAGCTCTTGCAGCGCATTAGAATATATTCAAATAGTTTTTTTTTATAAATCTTTTGTCATTATTATTAATAATGTTTCTGATTATGTATTGAATGCACTGGTAAAGTCATTTTCAGTTTTCTGAGAAAATCAAACTGAAGTGTGAATGTTTGAGGGCATTATTAAAAGGGAATGAAACCCAGACATCTTTCTGAATTCAGAGAGTACAAGATGGAAAATAGTGAAAGTTTGAGCAAATTTGGTTGAACGGTTCAAGAGTTATGATTGTTCAAAGTTTATTTGATCCTTGTTATGGAGGATCCTTAAATTGGCAACTCTACCCATTTTTCAGATGAAAGTGCGGAGAACTTCCCATTGGATTTGTACACAAATTTTCAATAATTTGCAGTTTTCTGAAGTGTCAGGTGAGAAAGTATCTAAATTCTTTCAGAAAAACATGTAGAATCATTTTTGCCAGTAAATCTCATACTTGCACAACAAACAAGAGCAAATCAGATATTTGATAAAAAGTGAGAATAAGTGAAAATTTGTGTACAAAACCAATGGAGAGTTCTCCACACTTTCATCTAAAAAGCTGGTTGAGTTGCCAATTTAACAATCCTGAATCCTCCATAACAGGGATCAAATAAACTTTGAACAAACATAACTCCTACATGTAAATCGTTCAACCAAATTTGTTCAAAGTTTCACTAATTTCCTTCTTGTATTGTTCTGTAATCTCTGTATGCAGGAATGTGTCTGGGTTTTATTCCACTTTAATAGATGATAGGATAAATTGATAAAATTCAGTTGTTCAATATTTACCATTGAAATCTACACATTGCCTTATCTGAAGTTCTGAACATGTTTCTAATAAAACTAGCTGCAATAAAATCCATTTTGGCTTGTTGCAAAAAAAAACTTAACACACAAAAAAGACCATCCTCTGTACTTTCTAAATTTTAATGTCCCCTTCTATACCATTGTGGTAGAACCACACCCCCTATGACACTGCTAATTCATTGACCCTTACTTTGCAAGAGCGCAGCTGCAGTAATCATTAAAAATGAAGTGGTCAGATCAATTATATAGAGGTAAACATTTCTGAATATATTTCAATACAGATATGACTACCATATTCCAGAAGTAGTCTTCTTTTCATATTAAAGTGCATATTACTTTCAAATTTAACTTTGTCTTGTTATAATCATTCATTTGGTGATGAAATAATTGGACAGGTTAAGGAGACAGAGAAATTTTAATGAGAGGTTTGTCACAGCAGTTGGTAGGCTGTATTTGATCCAGTGAGTGAAGGATAATGATAATTTTGTCAATTAGCCTTTTAGTGACAAAATTAATGTCCAAATGATGTGCTTAATTAGTTTGTACTGACCTTGATTTGTCAAATGTGGATGTCCATGGTTCTCTAGCTTGGAAAACAACTTAAAGAGGACATAAAAAAGATGTTGTTTTGGGGGCGTGTAAGTTAGGGTATATACACTGTATAGGGGTAGGGGTGGGCACAAAGTTAGTAGTAGGCCTAATAGATCACACATATATCCACAGTATGTGTATGTGTGTGTGAAAATGGAGTAAATGCTGTTGTTTTGGGGGTGTGTAAGTTAGGGCGTGTATTGGGGTAGGGGTGGGTACAAATAAATCACACACATACTTATCCACATGGAGTAAATTAAAGTCCCTTGTAAGTTGTAACATTGCTTAAAGTATGGACCAATATGATTATGTTGCTGTGAAAGAATGAGACACAGTGTTTTTATGCCCCCGCCGACGAAGTCTTGAGGGGGCATTAAGCGTTGCACCTGTCCGTCCGTCCGTCCGTCCGTCCTTCCGTCTGTCCCCCTAATTGGTTTCCGCACGATAACTTGAAAAATATTTGACGGATTTAAAAAATTGTTGGTGTGTAGGTAGATCATACTAAAATACAGCTCAAGTTCGAATTCGGAGTCCGCAGGTCAAAGGTCAAAGGTCAGAGCTCATTATATATGCGAATTGGTTTCCGCACAATAACTTGAAAAATAATTAACGGATTTAAAAATTTTTTGGTGTGTAGGTAGATCATACTAAAATACAGCTCAAGTTCAAATTCAGAGTCCGCATGTCAAAGGTCAAAGGTCACAGCTCATTTTATATGCGAATTGGTTTCCACACAATAACTTGAAAAATATTTGACAGATTTTAATAATTTTTGGTGTGTAGGTAGATCATACTAAAATACAGGTCAAGTTCGAATTCGG
>JZLH01S0548848.1:44502-61396 GCA_001188425.1 Eucidaris tribuloides
TCTCATTTGACAGTCTCTCGACCACCTTGAATTTTAAGCATGCCGTGCATATCCAGCAGTCTCGAATGCTTCCAATCTCTTACAGTCACCTTTTTTCAGAGTCCATGTTTCACAGCCGTACAAATCACACTCCACACTAGCTTTTCACGACCCTTTTCTTAGGGAGATACTGATGCTCGTGCTGAAAAGCTCTCGTACGTCTGAGGAATGCCTGCTTGGCCGCATGGCGATTCTAGCTCTTACATCTTTTTGTGCTGGCGTCCTGTCCATTGTCCAATATGCTTCCTAGGTACTTGTACTGTTTAACTTCCTCTTGTTTTCCTTCTATGAGAATGTTTATTTCTTCTTGTTGGTTCTCGACATCTTCATCACGTTTGTCTTCTTCTCATTTACCTTCATACCGTAAGCTTCCACGGTGTCGTTCAGGTTGTTCAACATGAGTTGTAGCTCACGTTCAGTTTTTGCTAAATGGGCTGTATCATCTGCGAAACCTACATGATGTAACTGTTTCTTCCTGCCTATCACATGACTTCCACCAACTTGATCGCATGCTGCTTGATCAACATCTCTCCATAAATGTTGAAGAGTACAGGTAATAAGCAAGCTCCTTGTCTTACACCTCTGCCGATGGTACATTTCTCTATTATTTCCTCACCAATTCTCACTGAACTGTACTCTGAATTCATGTACAAAGATGCGATCATTCTACGGTCGCTCCGCAGTCGATCCCTATCTTCTTGAGTATGTCTAGGAGGTAGATCCAATTTACAGGGTCAAACAGCCTTTTCATAGTCAATGAAGCAGATGTAAACATCATTGTTGTGCTCAAGGTATCGTTCACGACTATAGTTCTCATAATGCTATCGCTCACGAGTACCACACCCTCTCCTAAAACCAAATTGGTCAGTTCCTAAAAATTCATTCGCCTTGTGTTCAATCCTTCTCGTGAGAATTTTGAGGCATTATTTTTGATGCGTGAACAATCAGACTTATAGTTCTGTGGTCTTTACAGTCTATAGCCTTAGCGCTTTTTTCTTCAGAGTGATCATGATGGATTCAAGAAAAGTCATCTGGCCATTCACCTTTCTATACATGAGTACACAAAGGTCCGTGAGCATCCATTACACCTTTCTCACCAATTGTTGTAACATTTCTGCAGGTATGCCATCCACTCCTTCACTTTTGCCTGCCCTCATCTTTCAAGGGCCTTTTCGCCCTCTCTCCTCATGATAACTGAACCAATGCTATTAGGATCTATTTCATTCCAACTTTTCGAGCTCTAACTCTCTTGGTTTTTCATCTTTGCGTACAGTTCCTCGATATACTCTTTCCACACGCTCTTAACGCTATATAACATATCTTTTAACAATATATACCATAATACCATAAAATGTTCTCCTGTGTGTGTGAAAGTAAATAACGAATATATGAGCAATTTGAAATTACAGATGACTTCGTAAAAACTCGATGTCGCACTAGTCGAATTATCGCCTACGTTGAATATTATTGACAGTCACAATTTTTTGTGCTTTTTTCAATGGGAAGTCTTTTTTCTAAGTCGATTTATTAATCGAATATCGCCTATCTCGAACGATATTTTCGAGTCCCAAAAGGGAGCAAACATGTGTTTAAATTCATTCGCCTAGGTCGAAGTGGCCACAACTATCGTTCTAGAAGGTCTTAATGGGTTGACCTTTTGATCTCTACCTGTCAGCAATGAACGTAAAGACATCATAAATTTCCCATTCCCTCTCGCCTTTCTCATTTTTGACAGCATCCATTTCCGCCTATACAGTCTAATATAGATTTGTATACAAAACTGAAACTTGAATTTGGTCTAAGTCAACGTGATTTGTGTGGTCCCAATGATTCGACTTAGCAAAGTGTACTGTAATAGAAATTAAAGATGGTTCTTTTAATATGGACAGGAATTTATCAAAATCGGTGATGAATCTATGCTATAGGGAATTTTTCTATAATTTTGGTGCCGATACTTTCAAAGCTGTGTCACCAGTTGTCTTGAATTCACACGTGTTTCACACGACCATTCATGAGCATTAAGTGCTCCATAATGTACTTACCCTTAATTGAGATCAAAGATACAGTTCATTTGATCTCTATATTTGAATTGGACATAGTAAAGATGTCAGCAAAGACACGAGAAACAGCACAAATAAATTTGTATTATCATACTAGGCACACATGGGGCAAGATTAATGTTGGAATCAGGGGATATCACGAAACCCAGTAAATGGTCCTTCCAAGCATGGACCTACTATACATGGACATGCACTCGCTATATTAATCTATTCATGCATCTGTGTATGACAATGGGTGTATAAATAACAATTTCACATACTCCCTCCATTGAGACAAACTGGTCACCGCAAGTGAGCAAGGCAAATGGGAAAAGGGAATTTTGAAAAGTCTAAAAAATCGGATGGAGCACAAGATGAGAAAAACTTGTATTACGCAGAAGTGGATGTACAGTTGTAGAGCATATTCAGGAAATATTTCAGCTTGTTTTCATTTAAAAATGGAAAGTAATTTTGCGAATTGAGACAAAACGATTAGATATACAGTATTCATCCCTTGATCACAATTCTTACAATTTCCACATAACATCCTCTAACCATTGAGTACAGTGCATGTACATATTTATTTTTTCTGTTCATTCCTTGATGTCTTGAGTGCTAGTGGAATTTTGCGTATATATTATCCATATACAAAATTTGGCAATTTCTCCTTTGCTTGTATCTGTTTATTGTTTGTGGGTATATGACGATTATGTGTTTTATCAGCTAGACTTGAACTGTACATTGAGGATTCTTCCTTTGCCTCACACGCAACAGCATTACGCAACCATATATCAACAACTATTTCTTTTGAAAACACAGCTGTCCAGTGTATCAGAGATGAGCCATTTTGAATAGTGTGACAATCACTGATCAAAGATTAACTGCTTAATAAGGAATATCTTGTTGAATGAACATGAGGATGGAGGTCTGTAGCGCCCTCCGAAATTTCCAAACAGAAACCCAAATAATAAAACTGGCATTTAAAATCAAATGTGTTGATAGAGACAGTTTCAAGCAATCATTCAATATATTTCCAAAACATTTCTTCTTCAAAACATTCAAGAAAAAGGTGAACAGTAATGGCCCTGTTATCAGCAGTGGGACATAAGTTGATGGCAGTAATTTACCATTTAAACATATCATCGAGAGTCCAGTAAAATATACGGTGGCCCAAAAAATGCCTACAAGATGTGATCGTTAATTCTTCCAAAATCATTCACAAATGTCATTGGTGATTAGTTCATGGTTAGAACATTCTTTTTCCAACAAATGATACCATGAATCATTCATTTGATTGACGTGTTGGATCTGAGGGCTATTTTCGGAGCAATGTCCGATCAATTTCCTTCTTTACACTCCAGTAATCATAGCAGAATACCGAAATATTCTCGCCGTCTCAGCATGCCATACCGGACAAACCGCGATGACAATGGAGATGTAGCTCGAATGCGTCTTCCTTATGAAAGCGAGGGCATTCCAGTCCTTTGTCATCGCGGTTTGTCCGGTTGGCAAGTGAGACGCCAGAATATCTCGGCGTTCCCGATGACCGCCGCTGTTGAAAAAATGCAAATTTGGGAAATTGGCATTGCTCGCAAAAAATGGCCCTAGAATCAAAACGCCTCACTCAAAATCAATGATCTTGGAATCATTTTATTGAAAAAAGAAGTTCTAACCAACAAAATACAAAAGCATGCACATTTTGGCCGATAATGGTGGAGAAATAGCGATCATACTCGTAGCATTTTTCTGGCGCACCCTGTATAATAACTTAAAATTCACTTGAATCAACAATTGTTTACCTCTGACCATACAGCAATGGTCTCCCACCTTGAAGGATTCAGCCTCGGCCGGTCCTCTGATGGTCGCAATCAGCTCCCTTCCTTCCTCTCAATCTCCTTTCCTCGATGTCGATCTGCTTGCGTCGTCCACGATTTCAATCTCCACCTCCTCGTTCCTGATCTTCTGCTTCTCTTGGGCACCCTTGCAGAGGGCGTCGCCAGCTCAGATTCAGCTTTCTCGTGGCATTCCAAAAAAGTAGTAGAAAATCACTCTTTACGACAAAATCTCTGCACAAACCATCATGCCAAAGTACTAACAAAGAAATGTATATGTATGTGGACAATGGGTCAAATAAAACATAATTATTTTCCTAATTTTGATAAATCAGATACCATGCAATTTCCAGGAAAATGTGATTGTAACAATGCAAAGTAAACATTGGGGGTATATTCCATGACCTCTCGACCACATTGGATAAAAAATATATCTTTTTGTAACATTCATGGTTATTTGTATTACCATAGAATCCTTACAGTACAAAAATTCATCTCTTGATCAATATCCTTGAATTGAGGTATATGACATTAAACAATCAGTCAACAAGTTAAGAGACGTAATAAATTATTTCATTTTTGTCTCTCTCTGTATTTTAAGATCGCAACTGCTGATCTATGATTATAACAACATGTCAGAAAAAATTAACTCGCAGGTTTCGAACCCGCATCTACAGCTATCCGGCTGCGACAATACCACCAGCCATAACTGGTTACCGGCATTGACACACGACTGAGGACAAATACCAAAGCTCACAATTCTGACATTGTATATGTTAAATAGTCCAAGGCAGACATTTTATTATTATTATTAAATGAAAGGGATTATTCAGAGAGGTGAAATGTGATGTAATAAATTATTTCATTTGTCTCTCTCTGCTATTTTAGATCGCAACTGGCTGATCTATGAATTTAACAAACATGTCAGAAAAAATCGAACCAGGTTTGACGAACGCTGCGTGCTACAGCATCGGGCTGGCGACAATACGCAGGCACGTCCTCATTCTCCGGGGATCGCCGCCCATGGTTTTGGTATATGGTGAAAAATGAATTGTAACATTATGTACCTCAATCTCCAGGCCCTATGTGTAGCCACTAGGTACATGTAGGAACATTCTTATTGGAAAATTGGCCAACATTTGTCTCATTCTCTTGATTCACTGAATTGTGATAATAGGAAGCCGAATGTGAGAAATCCATGATGGACATCAAATTTGATGCAGACACCAGATTGCGGATTCACAGCGACAGTATGAAATGCTGAAAGCTGGCTATGAGGCAGAGGTCAACACAAGGGTAAGCAAAAAGGAATAACTTCAGTTATGGTTAAAGGTAAATGACATGATTGGGGGTAGTCCTCAACTTGGGCTGAAACTACTCTAGAATCAAGTAAACTATGCAAGGATTCTCCTGTGAAAATCTTGTAGTCAAATATTGACTCATTCTAAAATAAACAATGTCAATATCACTCGTAGCACGGAAACCTGCTGTGTGGCTCTCTGTGGGGCTTATTTCTATCGTCCCCGGAAAAAATTAAGATACTCCTATGTTTATGCTTGATTCTCCTTAAGTAAACAAATTACAGACAAATCCTCCCAGGTGGGAGATCCACTCCTGCTAGTGTATAGTTGGTATATATTTCAACTCATTTGGTTCTTGAGGCATTTTCAGGTGTTCCCAATCATGTCACTAACCTTTAAGATTTTGCGGAGATGTAATAATCTTCTTTCTTTATACGGGTGGGAGGTTTAGGTGTGTTATTATTCAGAGTCTCTTAACTTGTTGACCTATTGTTTGATGTCATATACCTCAATTCAAGGATATTGATCAAGAGATGAATTTTCATACTGTAAGAATTCTGTAGTAATACAAAATAACCATGAATGTTACAAAAATATATATATTTTTTTTATCACAATGCAGTCCAGAGGTCATGGAATATACCCCCAATTGTTACTTTGGATTGTTACAATCACAATTTTCCTTGAAATTGCATGGTATCTGATTTATCAAAATTAGGAAAATATGTTTTATTTGACCCATTGTCCACATACATATACATTTCTTTGTTAGTACTTTGCATGATGGTTTGTGTAGAGATTTTGTCATAAAATGTAGTTTTCTGCTACTTTATTGGAATGCCACAGAAAGCTGAATCTGAGCTGGCGTACGCCTTGCAAGGTGCCAAAGAGAAGCAGAAGATCAGGAACGAGGAGGTGGAGATTGAAATTGTGGAACGACGCAAGCAGATCGACATCGAGGAGAAGGAGATTGAGAGGAAGGAAAGGGAGCTGATTGCGACCATCAAGAGACCGGCCGAGGCTGAATCCTTCAAGGTGGAGACCATTGCTGATGGTCAGAGGTAAACAATTGTTGATTCAATTGAATTTTAAGTTATTATACAGGGTGGCCCAGAAAGAATGCTACGAGTATGATCGCTAATTTCTCCACCATTATCGGCAAAATGTCATTAATTTTTATTTTGTTAGTTAGAACATTCTTTTCTCAATAAAATGATTCCAAGATCATTGATTTTGAGTAAGGCGTTTTGATTCTAGGGCCATTTTTCGGAGGCAATGCAATTTCCCAAATTTGCCATTTTTTTCAACAGCGGCGGTCATCGGAACGCCGAGATATTCTGGCGTCTCACTTGCCATACCGGACAAACCGCGATGACAAAGGACTGGAATGCCCTCGCTTTCATAAGGAAGACGATTCGAGCTACATCTCCATTGTCATCGCGGTTTGTCTGGTATGGCATGCTGAGACGCGAGAATATTTCGGTATTCTGATGATTACTGGAGTGTAAAAAATAGTAAATTTGGGAGACGACATTGCCTCCGAAAAATAGCCCTCAGATCCAAACACGTCAATCAAAATGAATGATCATGGTATCATTTTGTTGGAAAAAGAATGTTCTAACCCATGAACTAATCACCAATGACATTTTGTGAATGATTTTGAAGAAATTAACGATCGCATCTGTAGCATTCTTTTTGGGCCACGCTGTATATTTTACTGACTCCTGATGATATGTTTAAAAGGAAAATTACTGCAATCAACTTATGTCCCCACTGCTTGATAACAGGCCATACTGTTCACCTTTTTCTTGAATGTTTTGAAGAAGAAATGTTTTGGAAATATATTGAATGATTGCTTGAAACTGTCTCTATCAACACATTTGATTTTAAATGCCAGTTTATTATTTGGGGGTTTCTGTTTGGAAATTTCGAGGGCGCTACAGACCTCCATCCTCATGTTCATTCAACAAGATATTCCTTATTAAGCAGTTAATTTCTTTGATCCAGTGATTGTCACCACTATTCAAAAATGCTCATCTCTGATACACTGGACAGCTGTGTTTTCAAAGAGATTAGAAGTTGTTGATATATGGTTGCGTAATGCTGTTGCGTGTGAGGCAAAGGAAGAATCCTCAAATGTACAGTTCAAGTCTAGCTGATAAACACATAATCGTCATTACCCACAAACAATAAACAGATACAAGCAAAGGAGAAATTGCCAAATTTTGTATATGGAATAATTATTACGCAAAATTCCACTAGCACTCAAGACATCAAGGAATGAACAGAAAAATAAATATGTACATGCACTGTACTCAATGTTAATGGGATGTTATGTGGAAATTGTAAGAATTGTGATCAAAGGGATGAATATGTAATCTAATCGTTTTGTCTCAATTTTCCAAAATTACTTTCCATTTTAAATGAAAACAAGCTGAAATATTTCCTGAAATATGCTCTACAACTGTACATCCACTTCTCGTAATACAAGTTTTTTCTCATCTTGTGCCCATCCGATTTTAGACTTTTCAAAATTCCCTTTTCCCATTTGCCTTGCTCACTTGCGGTGACCATGTTTGTCTCAATGGAGGGAGTATGTGAAATATGTTATTTATACATCATTGTCATACACAGATGCATGAATAGATTAATAAGCGATGCATGTCCATGTATAGTAGGTCCATGCTTGGAAGGACCATTTACTGGGTTTCGTGATATCCCCTGATTGCAACATAATCTTGCCCATGTGTGCCTAGTATGAGAATACAAATTTATTTGTGCTGTTTCTCGTGTCTTTTCTGACATCTTTACTATGTCCAATTCAAAATATAGACATCAAATGAACTGTATCTTTGATCTCAATTAAGGTAAGTACATTATGGGAGCACTTAATTGCTCACTGAATGGTCGTGTGAAACACGTGTGAAATTCAAGACAACTGGTGACACAGCTTTTGAAAGTATGGCACCAAAATTATAGAAAAATCCCCCTATAGCATAAGATTCATCACCGATTTTGATAAATTCCTGTCCATGTTAAAGAACCACCTTTTTGATAATTTCTAATTACAGTACACTTTGCCTAAGTCGAATCATTGGGGACCACACAAATCACGTCGACTTAGACCAAATTCAAGTTTCAGTTTTGTATACAAATCTATGTTAGACTGTATAGGGAAATGGATGCTGTCAAAAATGAGAAAGGCCGAGAGGGAATGGGAAATTGATGATGTCTTTACGTTCATGCTGACAGGTAGAGATCAAATGGTCAACCCATTAAGACCTTCTAGAATGATAGTTGTGGCCACTTCGACCTGGGCGAATGATTTAACACATGTTTGCTCCCTTTGGGACTCAAAAATATGTTCGAGATAGGCGATATTCGATTAAATAAATTGACTTAGAAAAAAGACTTCCCATTGAAAAAGCACAAAACAAATTGTGACTGTCAATAATATTCGACGTAGGCGATAATTCGACTAGTGCGACGTCGAGTTATACAAAGTCATCTGTAATTTCAAATTCTCATATATTCGTTATTTACTTTTCACACACACAGAGAACATTTTTATGGTATTATTGTTAAAGATATGTTATTATGGTTAAAGAGCGTTGGAAAGAGTATATCGAGGAACTGTACGCAAAGATTGAAAAACCAAGAGAGTTAGAGCTCGAAAAGTTGGATGAAATAGATCCTGATAGCATTGGTTCAGTTATCATGAGGAGAGAGGTCGAAAAGGCACTTGAAGAGATGAAGGCAGGCAAAAGTGAAGGAGTGGATGGCATACCTGCAGAAATGTTACAACAATTTGGGGAGAAAGGTGTAATGGAGCTCACGGACCTTTGTGTACTCATGTATGAGAAAGGTGAATGGCCAGATGACTTTCTTGAATCCATCATGATCACTCTAAAGAAAAAGGCTAAGGCTATAGACTGTAAAGACCACAGAACTATAAGTCTGATTGTTCACGCATCAAAAATAATGCTCAAAATTCTCACGAGAAGGATTGAACACAAGGCGAATGAATTTTTAGGAACTGACCAATTTGGTTTTAGGAGAGGGTGTGGTACTCGTGAAGCGATAGGCATTATGAGAACTATAGGTGAACGATACCTTGAGCACAACAATGATGTTTACATCTGCTTCATTGACTATGAAAAGGCGTTTGACCCTGTAAATTGGATCTACCTCCTAGACATACTCAAGAAGATAGGGATCGACTGGAGAGACCGTAGAATGATCGCATCTTTGTACATGAATCAGAGTACAGTTGTGAGAATTGGAGAGGAAATAATAGAGAAATGTACCATCGGCAGAGGTGTAAGACAAGGATGCTTGCTATTACCTGTACTCTTCAACATTTATGGAGAGATGTTGATCCAAGAAGCATTGCTGGATCAAGTTGGTGGAGTAGTGATAGGAGGAAGAACAGTTACATCAGTAGGTTTCGCAGATGATACAGCCATTTTAGCAAAAACTGAACGTGAGCTACAACTCATGTTGAACAACCTGAACGACACCGTGGAAGCTTACGGTATGAAGGTAAATGAGAAGAAGACAAACGTGATGAAGATGTCGAGAACCAACAAAGAAGAAATAAACATTCTCATAGAAGGAAAACAGAGGAAGTTAAACAGTACAAGTACCTAGGAAGCATATTGGACAATGAAGGACGCAGCACAAAAGATGTAAGAGCTAGAATCGCCATGGGCAAGCAGGCATTCCTCAGACGTCGAGAGCTTTTCAGCACGAGCATCAGTATCTCCCTAAGAAAAGGGTCAGTGAAAAGCCTAGTGTGGAGTGTGACTTTGTACGGCTGTGAAACATGGACTCTGAAAAAGGATGACTGTAAGAGATTGGAAGCATTCGAGATGTGGATATGGCGACGCATGCTTAAAATCAAGTGGTCCGAGAGACTGTCAAATGAAGAGGTACTAGTTAAAGCAGGAGAAACGTAAAGCCTCCTGAACACGATCGAAGTCAGACAAAGAAAATGGATTGGTCACATACTGAGACATGACAACATAATGCATGCCATGACTGAGGGTAGAGTAGATGGGAAAAGAATGCGTGTAGGCCAAAGGACGAAGATGTTGGACATGATCATGAATGGAAATACTTACCAGGAAAGTAAAACAAAAGCTCAAGACAGGAAAGAGTGGCAAAATTAATGTTGGACTTTTTCTATAACGAACATGTCGCACTGACATAACACTAATGATGATGATGATTATTGTTATTCTTGTTATTAGGCTGAAGACAGTGCTTGCTGCTAAGGGTGACGCCGAGAAGATCCGTAAGGTGGGAGGGTCGGAGGCCTTGGCTATCGAGGCCATCGGTAAGGCTGAGGCTGAGATGATGAGGATGAAGGCCGCCGCCTACAAGCAGTACGGAGACGCTGCCATGATGAGCCTGGTCCTGGAGGCCCTACCCAAGGTATGACACAATTCTCCCTATCACATATAGCTCTCCGAATCTGAACGTATGTGGCGCTCTAATTTTTTGACCCTCTATTCTTGGGAGATAAATTTCCCGTTTAAGCAAGTGCGATACACATTGCACGCTAAAATACATGTGGATCGTGTCAAAATCTTTTTTATAATCTCGCGAGTAATATATTTTTTTTGAGTCCTTCGTTCATATAACAACCCTTCCATTCAGGCCATGAACGGACCCATCGGTAGTCCTCACACCTGCGTTCGCGTTCCGACTTGGCGTGCACGTGGTCGCATTCCTCTCTCACAGGGTAAACATTCGTGGCTTTCCTGACGAGAGTTTTGAGATCATTCCTTCATTTACCGATCGTAGGAACATTTCTTTCACTAAGAAAGTCCTTTAATTGAGACACAGAATTCTCCAAAATTATTCATCAGGTCAATCCATGTTTGCTCGGGTATGAGGTATTGATATTACGAATTTGAGGAGGTTCGAAATGAAATGTTTTGTGCATTTGACTGTACGATTTACCAGAACCGGAAGTATACATCCCAAGAGCGATCGATCAGATATCGGTATCGCGAGGTGATATCGCTTGATATCGGCTATATGTGATAGGGAGAATTGAACATTATGGAGCTTTAATTTAAAAAAACTGTCAAACTTCGATATCTGAACTATATAGTAGTGCTTAACCACTTGACTGCGGACCACATATATGTTCATATTTTCAGATTACAAGGTCTGTGCGGAGCACGTACATGTACGTGCTCAAGGTAATGCTTACATGTAGAGGTATATAACCTTCAGCACTGAGGTGTTAATACCCCTACATTGTAGCTAGCACTCGCGTAGATGTTAAGGAATGAACTACAGAGGTCGCTCTTTCAAAAAAAATCTGAGCCATTGACAGAACAATTGGGGAAAGTACCGATATGAAGTTCAAAATGGCAACCCACAGTGGAGGTTGTGTAGGGGACTTTGATGACAGAAGTTAGGAAAATTCATCAATGGATTGAATAATGAAAATATCAACCCTGGTAGTGAAATATTCATGGATACAGAAGGTGAACATTTTAAGATAATTCTGGCATAAATATTTTTTATCATCGATCAACTCCAACTGGACTGCTACTTTGCGTCTTGACGAGTCCCATTCATAAGGAATCGTGTAGTGGATACCCTTCAGCACACATGGTGCATTGTGCAAAGTAGCCCATTGCAGTCAAGTGGTTAAATAGACAAATGCAAAAGTTTGGCAAGTTATGTTGCCACTGGCAAGGTATGCATGGATGAACATCACATGTGACTTAATACTCCAGTGGACACTGGTCAAACTGAGTACTCTTAGATTTTCACTTCTTTAAAACACTAAATAATCATTTTGAAAGACAATTTTTGTCAGGACTTAAAAGGTAACTGACATGATTAGGGGTAGTCCTCAACTTGGGCTGAAACTACTGTAGAATCAAGTAAAGTATGCAAGGATTCTCCTGTGAAAATCTTATAGTCAAAAGTTGACTCATCCAAAAAAAACCCTAATGTCAATATCCCTCGTGGTAGGCAAACCTGCTGTGTGGCTCTCTATGGGTCCTATTTTCATCGTGCCCCGATAGAATTAAAATATGAGTATGTTCATGCTTGATTCTCCTTGAGTAAGCAAATAAGAGACCAATCCTTCCAGCTAGGAGATCTGCTCCAGCTGGTGTATAGTTGGTATATATTTCAGCTCATTTGATTCTTGAGGCATTTTCTGGTGTTCCCAATCATGTCACTAACCTTTAATTTTTACACCTTATCAAAAATACTAAGCATGGAGGATTATGTAGGTCACATTAAACAGTGGTCATTGTTAAATATTGCATCTCTTTTCCAAGCATAAAGATTAATATTGTGTAAATACAAATTGACCATGTACACCCCCCCCCCCAATTCAAAATGGTCTAGTGACACCCCTGGTTGCAGGGACCTTAATGATAGTTGTGGAGTTGGGGGGGGGGGTGAAGGTCAAATGAGGTAGAATGTATTAATGAATGAAAGGTTTGCAGAGAGAATTTAAGATGCAAAATAAATTTGCTGTTCATCTCTGTATTATCAAATTAATGATAAATAAGATCAAATGCTTGATCTGATATTTTTTTAATTACTCAGAAAAAGAGTGACCCAACAGGATTCGAACCTGAAACCTAGTGGTATCCGGTCAGCGGCACAACCACCGGGCTATGCTGGGTAACGGCAGTGCCACGGTTTACTTGGTTACAAATACCCGAGAATGTGTAAGCATACAAAAAAGGCAAACACATTATGCCTAACACCTTGTGTTATAAAAGGAGTGATATTTTTAAGTACCGTTTTATGTGACCATCTTTCATTACTTCCTCCTACAGATTGCAGCTGAAGTGGCAGCTCCGTTGGCCAAGACCGATGAGATCGTGTTGTTGGGTGACGACCGCACCACCAGTGAGTTGACAAGACTTCTGGGAACACTGCCCCCAGCAGTCCAGGCACTGACAGGCTCAGATATCTCAAAGGTATGTCACTGTTATGAACCAACAACTGCTCTTGGGGAGATTGTAAGTAACTGTATGTTAACCCATTGGAGACGATTTGATTTTGCTATAACACACATTTTCCATAGACCCCAACACGAGTTAACTCATACTTTGTCTCCAACGGGTTAAAGGCAGTGGATCTCTTTTGCATGCCTAAAAGTTAACATTGTGTAAATACAATGGCATTTAGAAGAAAATGCCATTTGGGAACCTTTAGCAAAATATAGGAGCTAGAAACTCAGTTTTGGTGGAATTATAGTGACCGTTAGACTCTGATTTGAATTTTTTTCTCGCGAGGAAAAAATTCCTGCCATAGAACGTACACTAAACGGCTATTGTTTTTCTTTCACATTTTTCAATTTCTAAGCAATAACTCTCCCCCAGATTTCACAGACATGCCCTTCATTAATACCCTAAGGGCATGGGTTATCTTTTCCTGGTCTGCAGGGATGTTTGCAAATGAGATCCACTGCCTTTAAGTTGGCCCAGTGGTGGTGTTGCATTTTAGGACATGGGACAATGACTGTGTTTTCTAGTAACAGTGTTGTATCCCAGGCTTGCCTCGAGGCCAATTTCTGGTGGTCTCAGTCTCAGTCCAAGTCACCTGTACAAACCCTGTGGCTGTGTATTGGGACCACCTTGGTCTCAGAGCGTGTGGTCTTGGATTCAACTCTGTTTAGTAAAGCATATTAGTGCGTGTGTGGAACAGGTTTTTCATGACGCAGGTCAGCCTTTTCCAATTTTTATCTCATCAAAAATTTACTATTATTATAATTAATTGATTAATTATTCTGAAATAAGACTTGTAGCAAATTAATAACATTCTGGGGTTCTTCTCTGATGTATTGCTGTGTTGGTCAGAGGGGGAAATTTAATGAAGTATCCTTGAAAATGGGTAAAGTTTTGATTGGCTGCTAGCCTTTTTGCTTGAATGAACAACGTGGAAGAAGCTCCTGTGACTCAAAGACACATTTGAAGTTATGACAAGTCCATGGCTATGTTCAAGACATTTTGATGATTAAAGAAATGGCAATACTACTGATCTTTTGAAGTAAATATGAAGTCTTGAACCAGTGATATCACATAGCAGTCATTTGGGTTCTATGTGTGAGCTACATAGAAACGTGAGGATCAAGCACAATCATTTTATAGTTCAGCGTATGAACCAAAGTGGATGTCCCAATCAGTGAGAATGGAGCATATTTCCATCCCCGAGAAGAACTTTAGTACTCGTGATAACATTTTGAAATTCAATTAATGCTGAACTGCAGATATTTAGATGTGCTACATGCCATCACCCAATTCTTTCAGGATTTTTCTTTATTTGTTATTGAATTAATGGCATATTTTGGTTTGGTGTAGAAAATGAATATATTGCAGTTTATGATTTGAGATGGTATTCATGGGCAGTATACAAGTTTTTTTTTCAAATGATGACTTGATTTTAAATTAACTCAACATTTAACTCATGTTTTGTTTTTGTTTTTTATTTTGCTGTTAAGTTGTACTTCACTTGTTTATTTCTCAATTTTTTTTATCATGGTGCCAAGTAGTTTCCAAACTTTTTTTTGTAGCTTCATGTCACAGTTTAGAATTGTGTAACTTCATAATGTCATGACAAACAATGATATTTCAAGATTGTACCGGTTTTAGCAGCAAGTCCCTGAAACTGACAAAATCAGTGGAAGAAAAAAAAAGAGTGTCACGTTAGCTGTGGTCTACAAAAGATTTCAATTCAAAGTAAAGCATAGGGGTTTATTTTCAAATAACAACAAACGAGTGTACAATGATGGATTAACTTTCAAACAAATGCATGATATATCCTTATTTCTGTCTTGTTGTGTTGAACGTGTAAGCTTTTCCTGACACAGAAAGCAATTATATTTTCTTCACATTTAAAGTAATTTGATAATTTTACAAGATAAATATTCTGTGACATATCTAGCCAAAAATGAAGTACCGGTAGATAGATGTTTGACTCTGAACAGTCTGATGCGTACAACATACACCAATATTGGTATGTAGTCTCCTGCTTTGCAGAATTATGAAAGTTCTTTTCGACACATCTCATTTATATTTTGCAATTAATGAAATGAACTCACATAGGTGAGGGTCGGAGGTGCAATGATATCAGAGTACAGACGTGATAAATGTATCAATGTTAAGAGGGAACGTAGGTCTTTGATTCTAATCTAGCCCGTCCTTTCTTTTGTAGCTTCTTCCTGGCATCCTCCCAGGTGCTGGTGGCAAAAAGCCTGTTGGAACAAATCTCTGATCTATTTCTAGACAGGTGACTGCCTTGTTCTGCTTGTTTCCATTGCTTGCTTCAGGATTTCTTGTGCTTGTGCATTTCTTGCTTGTGTTTTTCCCCGTTTCCTCAATGTACATTTTCATCCTACAAATAACAACCAACGCTTATTTATAAAGGCCTACCCTGCATTCTTTATTTTATGTATTTTTTGATCATCCGAGATAATTTTCTTTTTCAAATAGTTGAATTCAAAATTATTTTTGCAAACAGTTACTGCAGAAACTTCAGTACTTCATCCAAACAAACTAAAAGATTGTCACCATAACAAAGTTGTTATTTCTATAAAGCAGTGAGTAAATTGCAAGCTTTGGTTAGAGGTGGTTGGGCAGGCAAGCTGGTAGTGAGCATACAATATATTCACCCATTTTTAATGCTGAACTTAGAACTAAACAGTGCAAAATTATGTGGCTGAAGTATGCCTTCCATATGCGTAGTTTTTATGTTAAGTGAAGAAGTCTTGAAGCATTTATACTGCAAGTGAAAGATTGCTTAAAAACATCATATGTTATTACTTATTAGCCATTACACAGATGAATTCACCTAGGTAGACCTCATACAAGTTGAATTATCACCTATCTAGAATTTTTAACATGAAATTTCTAACATGAATTTTGCTTCATTCGAGCATATTATAGAGTTTCAATGGGACCAAACATGTTGTAAATTATTCGCCTTATTCAATCTTTAATTCTTGATAGTCTGTAATGGATTGACCTTTTGACCTTCGGCAAAGTTGAATGTATTACATACTTTCCCCAATATCATTTCATGTTCACCCATATTGATATACATATCATACATTCATGAAAGTAGAATGTGAATACATAAAGGGTCTGAGTTTATTCATTCATTGCATACCTGTTAGGAACCACTGATTAAAGGCAGGATAGTTAGGTTTACAGTTTCTCCATCAACACAACAAAACATGGCTCGATCACATTGGGCTGCTTGTGATAGCCATATCTGTGATATTTAAAATTAGTTAATATCAAGCATTTGAAAAAATGCACAAAACACTGGCCTCCTGTATGTCAAGCTCACTTTAAAGTGATAGGCTAACGTTGTGGAGCTTCAATTTAAATTTTTTAAAAATAGTGTTCATATGGACAAATAAACACCCTAGAATACAAAAGTTTGGAAAGTTACATTGCCAATGGCAAGTTATGCATGAATAAACAAAACTCAGGGTGAGTTTAAATAGCGTAGGTGTACACACAGTAAGTCTATGGGAGAAAATGGGCAGGTGAATCCGATCAACTTACGATTTTCACTTTTTTAAAGCACTAAATAATCATTTTGAAATACAATTTTTTCAGGGCGTCATTTTTAGACCTTATCAAAGACAATGGTAGTCATGGGGAATAGTGTGGCTCAGATTTCTTTA
>JZLH01S0548859.1:1849-12337 GCA_001188425.1 Eucidaris tribuloides
GAAAACCATGTACTTATCCAAATTATATGATGTTGGTGACTATTTATATGTTTTATAGGTTGCTGAATTCATTTTTTTGCAGCTTTTAATAGCCTTATAGTACCATAAATGGCCAAAAACGTACATGACGGCCATTTTCCAAGATGGCCGCCACTAATAGCTCTTGGAGCCTATTTTCCTATAGAAAGGCATGTACTTATCCAAATTATATGATCTTGGTGTCTATTTATATGTTTTACAGGTTGCTGAATTCATTTTTGCAGCTGTCAATAGCCTTATTGTAGCATAAATGGCCATAAACGTACATGACGGCCATGTTCCAAGATGGCCGCCATGCAAGATGAGCTTTTGAAGCCTTATATTAAAATAGAATGCCATGTACTTATCCAAATATATGATCTTGATGTACATGTTTCACAGGTTGAAGAAGTACGATTTTTGCAGCTTTCAATAGCATTATCATACCATTAATGACCAAAGAAATATATGGCCTCCATTTTCCACTATGGCTGCCAAAATGAGCATTTGGAGCCTAGTTTCCTATAGGAAACAATGTACTTATCCAAATCATGTGATCTTGGTGTTTATTTGGACATTGGTATCAACTACATTCTACTCTTTTAACTCTATGAATTCTAGACAAAAAGCATTAAAATACATGAAAACTAAAAAGACACACTTATCCATTGGAGTTAGATGCATGACATATTTCCAGTTGAGATTTACAGTAAATCCACCCTGTCACAAGTTTAATCAGTCTTCAGTCAACAGATTAATGCACCATGTAAAATATAACATTTCAAGTCAATATACTGTATTAAGCTACATTTACACATCAATTTTGTAGTCATGAATGAAAACAACAATGTACACTGAAATAAACCAATAGCATATTTCTTAAAACAGCAACAAAAAAGAAACACTCGAAAGGATTGGAATGGGGTCTACTGTTCATGTGAATAGCGTGCTGCAGCCTGTAAAATGTACTTCATGGGCAAGTATCTGTAAGATTTTTAATCTCTATTAATATAAATTTTAATGAGAATGACGATAATGAGGATGACTATGATGATGATGATGATAACAATAATAATAATGTCAAAGAAACATTTCTGTATAACCCCTAGGCATATAATTGCACGTTTCTAAGCGCTAGGCTCCAATTTGCACTTTAATTTGCACTTCATCCCTCTTCTTCCCCTACCCCTCCATTTTTCCTATCAAGTAAAGCTGTCCAAGCCATCCTTGCTATAAGTATAATGGCCCCAAATCTCAGTTTTTTTTTTTTTTAATCTCCCTTACCATATTCTTTTTCGAACAACTCAAGCAATGGAGAATATAGTCGCCATGATTCACATCGTAACATAACCACGAAATTTATATAACTGGTCATAACCCTGATCTTTATTCTATTGCCTAATTTTCCGTTCCTTGGAATGTAGGTTAACTTAACTTTGTGAAAACGCATTCTGCCATGGCGATGATTTTCCTCACTTGTCCATCCACCGAGCATCTTTACTGATTCTGACCCCAGCCCAAGTCCTTGAAAGAAGAAACCTGCCTTTGAATTTGATCTTCTACTTGCATCACACATTCAAAGGACTTTCCTTCTTTGAAATCATTATCTCTCTGCAGTTGATAGTTAAGTTAACTCTTTTCTCTCACTTTCCACAACCAGTACCACAAGAGGCCTCAAAAGATTAATCTGTCTTGTATCTTCCAAAAAGCACTGCGTCATTAGCACATCTAATGTTTTTTTATATTGTATCCTCCAACATGAGCATTCCCGGCTCCAGCGTCTTTAAAGGTATTGGCTAACATTTACCACAGTTAAAAAAATCTGAGCCACATGATTCCCCATGCTACCAGTGTCTTTGATGAGGTCTAAAAATGAAGCCCTGAAAAAATTGTATTTCAAAATGATGATTTAGTGCTTCAAAAAAGGGAAAATCGTAAGTTGACCGGATTCACTTGCCCATTTACTCCCATAGACTTACTGTGTGTACACCTAGGCTATTTAAACTCGCCCCGAGTTTTAATTGTTTATTCATGCATAACTTGCCATTGGCAGTGTAACTTTCCAAACTTTTGTATTCTAGGGTGTTTATTTGTCCATTTGAACACTACTATGTAGTTCAGATATCAAAGTTTGACAATTTTTTAATTTGAAGCTCCACAATGTTAGCCTATCACTTTAACAAAGCTGAGCCTTTCTGGTCCAAATTCAGGTGTTTTTCTTTGTCTTGCTCTCAGCAGAAGAACCCGAAGAATTATACTTGTAACATGAATCATGCGACAGATCGTTCAGTGATGTCCACAGTCACGTTAGTCAACAGCATCTGATTTCTTGAGAAAAGCAATGGAGATAAATCTACTCAAATCCTTTGGAAATTCCACATCTTTATATATATCCTTTATGACGTTGATTAATTATAGAAGCTATGATCCATGAAAACTACCAAGAGAATCAATATACAAAGCTGCTCAATGATGGGAAGTTGCTTGGCAAACTGAGTGCTGGAGATGTGCCAGCCCAGGAACATAATCATATTCCATGATGGATGTCCAGAAGATGCTGTACCACCATCACCTCTTTAGTTCCTTGGCATGGAACAGATATCAAGTCGCAAGTATACAGCATGTTGTATCCAAGTCAGATCTTGCTATGACCCTGTTAATACTGATTTTGGCAAAGACAAGGCAGAATTTCAAGTCCATGGGCATCCCAAGTACCAAGAAACGTCATTTGCTATGTCGGAAGGGTTGTCTGTATTTGCCAAAACAAGGGAGAGAAAGCTCATTGATATACTCCATGAGAATGGAATCAGCAACTTGTATGATTATCTGCCCACCAGTGTGAAAAAAAATGTGATTAAGACCAGATGAGGAATGAGGAACAATCAAAATCAGGGGAGATTCCAGGGTAAAGAAGTCCTGAACTACTTGAAGTATTTGTGCCAATGTCAAACCAGAGTTCATTACTGAAAACTCCGCTCCTCCAGCTGTCTCAACCCGCTCAATCCAGTCGCACATGAACAAAGAGTATACCTGGCTGGAAGAGATGTCCGTGTGTAGATGATAGTCTGAGTACCCTATTATGCAACAACAAAGAGTATACCTGGCTGGAAGAGATGTCCGTGTGTAGATGATAGTCTGAGTACCCTATTATGCAACACACTGAAGAGAAGACAACTTTTTGAGAATTGCATTAATGCTACATGTAATCAGAGACCAGGCTCACTCTGTTGCAACCATGAAACGTACAATGTAAGATTTTCAATACATTTGCTTTTTTAAATCCAGTTAAAAGTTGCAGACGTGGAGGACATTTTTTACAAGGTGCATTAACCTTTAGGCTACTGATTGACAGCTCACATTTTACATGGAACAAAGACTTAGATATTACAGGCATAGTATAAAGGATCAATTGTGTCCCAGTTTCTATTCAGAAAGAAACTACATGTATTTATATGTTATCAGTGTACAATGTTCTCATGCAGAATTATAAAATTGAAGTGCACTTTATCATAGATCCCAAGTAGAGATATCTCAGCATAGACTCCAACGTATTAACTGCATTCTTTCAGTGTAAGTGTTTATGTTTTAGAGTGATATCATTTATTTCTCAAGTTCAGTATTTATGCTTGTTGAGAATTGTCCAGAATTGTTAAGTTGAAAGAGTTATATGTAGCCTAATACAATATGTTCACCTGATTAAAAGGGCTCATTAAACATTTTTACTGTAAAACTGATGTTTTTTTATCATTTTATCCAAAATATGCATTTTCTGTCATTTATTGTGTGATAAGGCTATTGAAAGTTACGAAAAAAATGAATTTAGCAACGAGTAAAACAAACAAATAAACAACAAGGTCATATGATCTGGTTAAGTTGATGGTGTTCTGCAGGAAAATATGCCCCAAAAGCCCATTTTGGCCGCCATCTTGGAAAATGGCCGCCATATACATTTATGTTTTTGGCCATTTATGATACAATAAGGCTATTGAAACCTGCAAAAAGAAAAATGAATTCAGTAACCTGTAAAACATACAAATGAACACTAAGATCATATGATTTGGATGAGTACATGGTTTTCTATTTTAAAACAGGTCCCAAAAGCTATTTTGGCGGCCATCTTGAAAAATGGCCGTCATATATATGTTTTTGGCCATTTATGGAACAATAAGGCTATTGAAATCTGCAAAAATTAATTCAGCAACCTGTAAAACATATAAATGGACACCAAGATTATATAATTTGGATAAGTACATGGTTTTCTATAGGAAAATAGGCCCCAAAAGCTATTTTGGCGGCCATCTTGGAAAATGGCCGTCATGTACGTTTTTGGCCATTTATGGTACAATAAGGCTTTTGAAAGCTGCAAAAATGAATCCAGCAACCTGTAAAATATACAACTAAACACCAGGATTATATGATTTGGATGAGTATATGGTTTCTATGGGAAAATAGGCCCCAAAAGCTTATTTTGGCGGCCATCTTGGAAAATGGCCGCCATCTTGGATTTTCAAATGGCACGTCGGATAGATTTGCTTAGTAGACCCTTAGAAACCCTCATGCCAAATTTGGTGCTTGTATCACAATTTGCACGATTTTTCCATTATCCGCCCTACTATTTCAATGATACCCTTCAATGTCGAAAATACCCAGAATACATTCAAGCGTGAAAGTTTGAATTTCAAATTTGCTCGTGCAAATGATTTTATACCCGTGTCCCTTCTGCCTATCTTTGCTCAGTCATGCGTGAATGGAGATCTCTCTGACTGGTATCAAATTAGAGAAGAGAAAATACACTTTCCAACTATGTACGATTTTTTGGTCATATTTGTTATTAACATATAAAAATATCTTCAACAATCTCGGTTTCTTTTTTTCTGGGACACACTACTGTGTGAAAATAACTTACCCTTAGATCTACATCAAGACCTTTTTGCAGTAGTGTGGTGAGCATTTCTACATGATTATTCAATGCAGCTTCATGAAGTGGTGTTTGTTTATCGTTGTTCATAATATTCGCATTGGCATTTTGTTCCAGCAGGTACGTTACAACTTCCGGGTTATTGCTATGAAAAATAAAGAAATCGTTATTTTTTCAACGATCGGTTCATACTTATTAATATTTTTTGGCGGAGAAGATAGGATGCTCAGTAACAGATCCATTAATTAACTAGGACAGTTATGCTAAATATTGTTCAAGTAGAGAATAGAAACAAACAAGCAAAAACAAGACACGTGAGATATGAAAAGAATGGAGTAAGCACAGGATCCCTCTGTTATCAGTTTCCGCAATTGATATTTGCTGGAATTATTTCACTTATTGTTATTCAGACGTGCATAGGCACCACGATGCCCTGTTAGAGTCTCACAACTTGATAAAAGTTAATGAAGTGCAAAATATTGTAATTCTAGTCTAAATATACAAAAGTGAAGTGTTGGAAAAATCTAAATATGTACATTTTTACACAAAGTATTTTTTTATATTTTATAAAATGTGCGAACTTGTCGGCTTATCGTGAGGACAGGTGACAACCATTGGTGATGTGATATCAAGGTCCAGAAATGGGATAATCTGTCAGACAATAACTCGGTTGCACTCATTTTTAGTTCATTTAATTAAACAAACTAAATTGTAAACCAATCTTCAAAAATATTACAAATGTATGAACTCAACAACAACTAATTTCTTTTTACTCTTAACAGAATGTTTACCTAAATAATGCATCAGCATAATTATTATACACGATAAACTAATCCCTATCATCTTCTTTGCACCTGAACATTTTGGACATCAGCGTCTTTACTTTTAGGGGACCCAATACTAGAATAGCCGACCTACTATATTTCAAAATTATGCACGCATAAATGAAATATATTTTTGACAAAGAACCAAAGTATTTTTTTTTCAACATGCAGAATAACCGTTTTTCTGATTCTTGTAAGTCATAATTTTAGGGAAACATGATGAACAGTTATGGCACAGAAGTTGATGGCAAAAATAAAACATTCCTTCAAATCATATCAAATGTAATATAATATTATTTAATTCAATGTTTTGGCCGATCCATAAGTTCGTTAGTGAAAATGAATTTTCAAGAGTGGATAACGTACCCTACAACGGCTGACATCAGGGGAGTGTTACCAAACTCATCTTTTACTTCCATTGATGCACCAGCATTTATCAACAGTTTCACAATAGCGAGGTTGCCTTGTTTGCTGGCTTCGTTAAGAGCCGTTGTACCTTCAGTGCTTCCATTTATCTGAAAAAAAGTGGTTATAATAATTCTTATTACAATAGTGACAAACCTTTATTTAAAAAATGTCGTCTGCTCAAAGAAATTATCTCTATAACTTTCACACCTAAAAGTATGTGTTTAACACATCTCGTCACTTAGAAACTCATTTCGTCGGTCACAGTCACTGAGGACTTGGGTGCAAAAGCAATTTTGCACTTTTGCAACCACTGTCGTCAGAATTTCGTCTCACTTTTTAGTGTGAAAAGAAATATTGATTTCTTGTGGGGAAATTTTATCGCTTCATGTTCACTAGTTTTCATTGTATAAAAAGACAATCGAGAGCACACATATACCTACTTGAATACTCACATACATCTATCCAGACGCACAAATGGTCTCAAATCTGTATACCATAAAAACACTTGACGTACGTTTACACACTGACATACAGTTAAACACAAAGGCGCTGCATTACCATTTAGGACCAACTTAGATGAGAATCTAATGAATTGTCTTTAAAAACGGATTTTACTTTCATAATCTGTCAATAATTCGCTAGCGGGGACAAAATATAATGACAATACACCATTTTCATTTTTTTGCGATTTGTTGCCGAATATAGAATTAAAATGCGAATGACCTAATTGAAAAAAAAACCTTTACAACCTTTACACGCACGTTTCTCGTTGAGACAAAACTGAAGTAAAAGTGGACAATATTCCATAAAAAAAGTTGAGCAACAAGATAAAAAAATACACAAGAGTTTTTTGCATACTTCTTTTTTTCGCACACCAATTTCCCTAAATTACTGGTAACCCTTTAAAATGTATAGTAATCTTCTTGAATACTTTGATTGGTTTATGTCCATTTCGTCTACCGCCATTCCGTCCACTCATTACATTGTCTTATATCATTCCGTCTGCCATCATTTGGTCTATTATCCACATAGTCCAATCACCATCTCGTCCAATGACAATTTCGCCGAATAGCCAGTTGGTCGAATAGCCATTTCGTCTAATGGCCATTTGGTCTAATTGCAGGGGCGTCGATCCCTGTTTCGAATGGGCGGGGGGGGGGGGAATAAAAAAAGTCTCTAATTTTCGGCGCTCCGCGCGCCAAATCGTTGAACAGAATTTTGCGCGAGAAGCGCGGCGAAAAATTGGCAATTTTGTATGTGTAATGGTATTTTTATGCACATTGGATGGTTTAAAAATGCTTTCCAATGCTTTTTAAAACATATATTTGCATTGCAAATTGTGTTTTTTTTTTCTCTTCAAATTGTCAAAATCATTGGGGAAGGGGGCAAATCGATATATTTCATGGGGGCGATCGCCCGAGTTGCCCCCCCCCCGATGGATACCTCTGGCTAATTGTGGTATTTTTTGGCAATTGTTACGATAGCCACTTCGTCCACTATCATAGCTATAATAGCCAACTGGTCTACATGGAATTGGTCTAATGATCATTTGGTCTACTTTCATTTCGTCCATGTTCCATTTGGTCTAACTGCAGTTGGTCTACTATCATTTTGTCTAAACCCATTTCGGCTAACAATTATCTGGTCTAATTGGCATTTAGTCTGATCACCATTAGGTCTGATTGCCATCTGGGCTAATCACCATTTCGTCTAATATTTGTTTGGAAAGGATCAAGTTCGATCATGCACTTTGGTGTGAAATCATGGAAGCTGCATCATGGTTTTTCAAAGCCCCGAAACGTGTTTGGAGCTTGTGAATTGAAACTGAGATCGTGAATTACATTATGATGTTAAACTTACAGCATGATAGATTTTTTTCTGCGGGTCAATATTTTGGTCACCAAATCAATCCCCTTCCCCCTACAAGAATACCCACATCAGTTTGAAATCAAATGAAAATAATGGCTAGTCAGCAAGTACATTCATCATTTTGTATTGTACATTTTGTCAGTTTTTCAACTTTGGAGCAAATAAATATTAATTATAACAAAGTACCTGATCGAAGTGTTCAGAGAGCAATCCCATGTAAATCCATTCATATATCACACATGTCCAGGTACATGGCATCTTTATTCTTACATAATAAAATCCAAGTCAAAAGGGATCTTGTGCAGTCGGCATCATAAATGTATATATGGGTATGATTGTGATATGTGTGAGAAATCAAACTGTAATGTATCAGCTTTTTCATATTATGAATTATAATAATTTCATGTTAAATAATTTGTGCAATTGAATATCACATCTGCAAACAAAAATCCATGTCCATTATCAAGACACACTAAACATGCTACTTTCACACTTAGGCCTTGGTCACACTAGCAGTTGCGACTACCTGCGATTGAGTTACGACGAGTTATCGCAGGTGACCGCCAGTAGTTGCAGCTAGATCGTGCGATTTGTCGTACGACAACCATGGAAATCACTTGTGATCGCAGGTGATGGTACGATCGAAAATAGGTTTTCAAACCGGTTTGAAAACCTGGCTACGATCAATTTGATCGCAAAGAGGTGGCAGGCAATCGCCAGTGATCGTGCGGGCATCGTGCACGAAATCTAATTCAGACCTTCCCTATCAAGTAACATAAGCTGCACATCAGTTTGAAAATCAAATGAAAAATAATGTGGCTAGTCTGATGCAAGGTACATTCATCATTTGGTGATGTTGCATTTGTGTTCAGTTTTTCAGAGGTTTGTGGTAGGGTGAAAGTAAATTAGTGTTTAGATTATTAAACAAAGTATGCGGGATCGAAGTGTCAGAGAGCAATCCCATGTAAATGCCATTCGGAAATTAATGTTATTGACTAAGTATATCAATATCTTGTGAATAAGGAAATTTTCCATAAATATTCATGCTGTGGCAAATTGGGCACCATAGGATGTGTGGAGCATAAAATTATATGTCATACATTTTCATTTCTGAAACTTATCAAACTTCGGACAAAATGATACACACAAATAAAACTGAGTATATTGGGACAAAAGAAACCGATACGGAGTGATATTAATCCATATATCAACCATGTCCAGGTAATAGGCATCTTAATTCTAATAATAAAAATCAGGGGAGTGCAAAAGGATCTGTGCAGTCAGCAATCATAAATGTATATAAGGGTATGGATTGTGATATGTGTGAGAAATCAAAGCTGTAATGTATCAGGCTTTTTCATATTATGAATTATAATAATTTCAGTTAAATAATTTGTGCAATTGAATATCACAGTCTGCAATACAAAAATGACCATGTCGCATTACATAGACACACTAAACATGCTATTTCACACTTAGGCCTTGTCACACTAGCAGTTGGACTACGCTGCGATTGAGTATACGAAACGAGTTATCGCAGGTGAAGCCGCCTATAGTTGCAGCTCGAGATGCGTGCGATTGGTCGTACGACAACCATGGAAAATCACTTGTGATCGCAGTGATGGTTACGATCGAAAATAGGTTTCAAAGGTTTGAAACCTGGCTACGATGTCAATTTGATTGCCAAAGAGGTGGCAGCAATCGCAGTGATACGTGCGCAATCCGTGCGCGGTGAATATATTGTGTTGCTGTTAATAAAGTGAAATGTCATTCTCGCGATAAGTCCGGAATGGAACTTCAACATCATTGTGCATTCGAACGGAGGCTCTTCTATTTCCTCCGCTACAGACTCGCCTCTTCTCTGAGATTTCCTGGACGCATGTCTGAATTAATACTGTACATGTATATCGTACGAGTACATGTGGTCTCTTATGAACATTAGTGTGCATGTGCAGAAGGAACACTGATTTATATAGCACCGGTGAATCATTAACGTAAAATAATATTTCTTTGTTGAGGTTGTAAAAAGCATTCGCATTATTCAGACCCGTCTTTCACAAATAACATAATTTGGGCATATCGAAATGCCACCGTAGCAATACGTTTTGACAAAACAGTGAAGCACGATGTTCGTACGAAATGAAGCAAAAAGTCAACCGTACGATTACTACCATTCATCGCAAGTGATCGCCGAATACTGCCACTAGTCGCAGCAATCGAGCGCGTTGTGTAGCCACTAGCCGTAGTAATCCGCAGCATTTGCTCACCACTTGCCGCAAGTGATTCGCACGACTGTCTGCGACTTGTCTCAGGTGATCGTGGGGCAACTAAGTGTGCGATAGAACGATTGGTATTCGTAGGGCGATTACCTACGACAAGTGGCGAAACGGGTCGTAAACAAGATGTGACGCATACAGCACAATATCGTGCGAGTACTTGCGACCTGGCAGG
>JZLH01S0549036.1:20127-36794 GCA_001188425.1 Eucidaris tribuloides
CTTTGAAATATGAAGAGTTCTCGACATCAACGACTATTGAACTCCCAAAATGAGCTTATTGTACGGTCTGTCGGGTCTCGATAAGACATCAGACGACCCCGTCGATGATGCTCTTCTTCTTCTACCATCCGGTTGACGAGTAAGCTTCGAGTAGCAGCCGGACTCCTCGGCACACGTGACGGATCCAGTCGACGATGTCGGGGATACTTCGACGAGTTCGTACGCCGACGGGAGCGGGAGAGGATCCCGTAGGGACCCGCATTTCCGTCGGGCATTGTCAGAACGACTTGTGCTTTCGTTGTGTTCCTCCGCTAACATGCGATGTCGACTCAGTGTTCTTGGTGACCAGGTACCAACCCTGGCGAGAGCACCCTTATCGCCTGTGGATCTGACTCTCTTACACGGTGGTTTTAGGGCAACCTTCTGCTGAGGCGCCATTTCTGGAGACTTGCTGCCCGATGCAGATCGTGCAGTATGTCGAGTTGGTGAATTTTTACACGTGTTTTCGTTCTCGTCTCTTTGTTTCGGTGACGCGGTCTCATTGTTCTCCTTATTCGCTGCATTGGGTAGCACCTTACGCCATTTTTTCGCGACGTCCTTGTCCTTCATCGGGCTAGGTGTATTCATCTTCTCAGTAACCACGGACTCGCTATTAGCATTAGCGCCACCTGCTTCGAGAGTAAAGTAAAACGGAGCCGGATTTTCCAGCTGCTGTTTGATGACTTTAGACAATTGTTTTCGTGGTCTGTTCTCACGGAGTCGGATACTCGGTCGCTTCTTCGTATCGTTTGCATCGACTATTTCTGTGACGACGTAAGCCATGGCCGATGATCTCCGGGACAGTGGCGAACCATCCAGCGACTCGCCGCCGGACGAGTTAGACTGAGTATCAGCAACGCGTCTTGGGTTGTCGGGTGCGGTTAGGGCTGAACTTGTTTGTGCACGTGGTCGGATATCCTTCAACCAGGGAGGTCCACCTCCCTGCTTCAACGTTGCACTCTTGCTTTGTGAGCTGTCCCGTGTTTGTTGTCGTCTATCAAGCGTCACGCTTCGATCAAAGGCGTTTTTCAGGGGCAGGGCTAATGCATTCTTCAGTTCTGATACGGAACGCGGTGATGAAAGTTCCGGGCTCTTCTTGGAAGACTCGCTGGATGAACTGTTCAGAGATGACGTGGAGTTCGCTATATACCTGGACACGGGCGATAACGGCTTATTGGTGTTGATGGGAAGCATGCGCATCGCTGGCATCAGATTGGTTTGTTCGTCTGGAGAGACTACCGGGGTTGAGTCTTCTGTCAGATAAATAGACGAAGAAAATGAGTATTATTACCAATATATATGGGGATATCAGCAGAGTGAAAGACATTATTTTAAATTGAAAGATTGACAGAAGTCCGAAATTAAGACCAAATTTAAAACATTAAAACGTAGTACTGTTTTTGTGAAAATTTCACTGTCAAACATTTTCATCTTTGTTCCGCAATTGCTTTCAGAAATTGTGATATTCAATTTTTTGTGTAACTTTCCATGGGTTCCATATCTGTCAGGGTTACACTTTAATTCAAAACTGATCTATTAATACTTGTTTCTCATCTATATTAAACAAATTCAGGACTAATCAATCCAAGGGCGTAATGGAGGTGAGGGGTGTATATCCCAGCACTGTGGCAGAGGAATTTCGCCCCTGGCAAGCAAAGCGAAATTTGCACCCCCTTTCAACTTTCAACAGTTGATTTTCTAAACTTTAGTTTCACCTCCCCATGCAACTTTATTTCCACCTCCCCAAGATGTGTACCTTACCACTCCCAAACCAGTCTACGCCTTGCCTTCCAGGCTGGATATACCGTACACTCTAGTTAATGTATTGGTATGTTTCAACTTATTTCGTTGGTTTCTTGTCTATATATGGATTCTACATCAATAATACATTCAACTGTTGTACTTTGAAGAGGTGATGATAATGTTTGAAGAATAGAAA
Source organism: Eucidaris tribuloides (assembly GCA_001188425.1). Classification (NCBI taxonomy): domain Eukaryota; kingdom Metazoa; phylum Echinodermata; class Echinoidea; order Cidaroida; family Cidaridae; genus Eucidaris; species Eucidaris tribuloides. The sequence continues at coordinate 22,106 of JZLH01S0549036.1, forward strand.
ACAAGTCTCACCTTCTTCAGCAATTTTGTCCAATTTCGTCTTTTTAGTACACCTGTGGAGAAATAAGAAATATGATGTAAATAGACTTATCACAAGCCACAACTTGTGTCCGCCCCACAAAACATCGAACCATTAGAATCAGATTGTATTATCACGCTTTCTGTGTGATTTTGTAGTACAGAGATGACATGAGAGAAGGCGTTATTTATTAAGGTTAATACTATTAAGTTAAAATATCCAAATCAGAATGGAATGAAAAAATATCCGTAAGCAATCAAATCAATGAAAGATGTATTTACAAACATATATTTTCACTTTTCAACATCAAACCACTGAATAACTAATTTAACGCTATGATATAAAAATAGATATAATTTTTGTTTTATCTGCTTATTTTACTTATTTGTTCAATTATTTATCCAATTATTTTGTAGTTTAGATATTGTGTGCGACATTATTCAAATCTTGAAATCTGGGCTTATCAGTTAGTCAGTCTGACCGCCAATACAGCAATGCTATATTAGGATGCAAAGAGCTTGATATTTGAGTTCCGTCACATTGCCCCCCCCCCGTTTTTTTGGGGGGGGGGGGGGGTGGGATGCTGATAATTACCTGAAGTCTTTGATTCTATATCGCGAGACTCGTCTGTACAACTTCGCCATGATAACCGCTTGGACCATGCAAATTATTAGAGACACCGTTGCTAGACCCACGCCAATGTAGCCCCACACGCAGCAAGCTGGAGAAGATGAAACGAAGACATAACCAAATTATTGTTCAGACGGCATACATATAAAACAAAAATAGAATTTATAAAATATGGTCATTTTATTATTCAGTAATTACGAAATGAAGATGCATTTTCGATGAGACACTGTCATGCTACATTATTTCGTGGAAGCGAGAAAATATTTTGGTATGCTTCTCTTGCATGATCGCCGTCTCTTTGTGTTCCTTAATCACGGTATACCTACCGTATATATTTTTTTGATAAGGAGAAAACATGAAGAATATGCTTTTAGTATTCGAAAGTGGTAAGTACCTATTTATCACCATTGACGAAGAAGAATTTTTTAAGTGGTATTTATACATCATCATTGACAAATTGTTGTAATTTCTTAAGATGCTGAAGATGAGATCAACATACTCACAGTACACCAGATTTGATGTGTGTGCGTGCGTGTGTGTGAAATATGTGTTTGTGTGTGTTTGTGTGTGTGTGTGTGTGTGTGTGTGTGTGTGGCGGGTGGGTGGGTGGGTGGTGATTGAGTGTGTGAGTGTGTGTATGTATGTATGTATGTGTGTGTGAGTGTGTGTATATATGTGTTGTTAGTGTGTGTGTGTGTGTGTGTGTGTGTGTGTGCGTGCGTGTGTGTGTGTATGTGAATATTCGAAAAACCTTTAGGGTTTACATATCACTTTGTACCGTATAAGTGGTTTTTCATACGTTTGTTGCATTTCAGAGACCAGTTTGTCTCGCAAACACACTAAGAGCCTTAAAACCTTTAACAAAATGGAATAACGTCGATGTTTGACAAACATTCTGCAGGAATAGTAGTAGTAGTAGTAGTAGAAGTAGTATAGACAGTAGTAGTAGTAGTAGTAGTAGTAGTAGTAGTAGAAGTAGTAGTAGTAGTAGTAGTAGTAATAGTAGTAATAATAACAATAACAATAATAACAATAATGATGATAACAATAATAATGATAATAGTGCAGCAGCAGCATTAGTAGTAGTAGTAGTAGTAGTAGTAGTAGTAGTAGTAGTAGAAGTAGTAGAAGTATGGTAGTTGTAATGGTTAAAGTAATGCATGTAATAATAATAATATTACACTTAAAACTAAACCCATAAAAGAATCACATTATAATTGCATTCAATAAAGTTGATGAATATGGTTAGTATTGTTGATTAACGTAATTAACCATGTTGTTCGCGTCCAAATGTCCACTTAAACAGGGGATTTTTTTTTTAAAGATAACGTCCACGTGATTCTCTCGTATTGGCTCGAATGTGAAAGTACTTCACTGTCGTTGTACCAAACAATAATATATTGTTTATTGAAATCCATAATGGCACTTTCCACTTTTGATGGTTGATGAATGATGCAATTCCCAGGGATTACCAATATCCAATTGTCATAATAGATTTATTGATTTTGTCCCCTTTAAGATCGGAATAAGCGACCTAGTCACAATTGTTGAAATAATTTACTTGTTAAGATTGTGTAGTCATTTTGTACGGATCGAGAATGTACTTAATAGCAATCCTTTTCACGTTTATTATGGATATACGGTACATGCTGTCTTAATACGTTGTTCATTGAAAGGTGTTTACAGAACAGAATACGAGTTGATTTTACGATTGACGATTTTTTAAATGCAATCAGCAATTGAACAGAAGTCTCAGAAATATGATGTGATACATAGATGCCTTAAATAAGGAAAATGGGGGTTTGGGATTAACGTAACTTAATCCAGGATTTTTAAGCCTCTTTCATTGAAAAATCATGTATTACATCGTCACAGTTACTATGAACATTTACACTCAGAAATATCAGTGATTGTTTCTTTAATATACACTGTCAGATTTGTTGGAGCTATACTTTCGAAGTTGATATTGCTTCATGTTCAGAAACGCTGGGGAATCCCCCCTGTAATGTTTTTTTTTCCACACAGTATACAGTATGGGTTTCAAGTAAGTGGCACGGACATGAATTAAAGACACAGGCTAACATTGTGGAGGTTCAAATTAAAAAAATTGTCAAACTTTGCGATCTGAGCTACATAGTAGTGTTTGAATGGACAAATAAACAACCTAGGATACAAAAGTTTGGAAAGTTATGGTTCCACTGGCAAGATATGAATGAATAAACAATTAGTACTCGGGCCGAGTACAAAATAGCCTAGATATACAAATAGTAAGTCTATGAGAGGAAATGGGCAGTTGAATCCGGTCCACGTACGATTTTCACTTTTTTAAAGCACTAAATAATCATTTTTAAAAGACAATTTTATTCAGGGCTTCATTTGTAGTCCTTATCAAAGACACTGGTAGCATGGGGAATCATGTAGCTCAGATTTTTTTTTTGGAAAAAATGTTATACAATGACTTTAAAGTACACAATTTTAGTAAGGTGAAAACATTAAAAATTGCGTAAATTGTGCAAATGCACAAAAATTTCACTCAACACAGAACAATCAAACACATCCTTTTGGTTTCACATCATATATATACTTGAAATAACAGCCCGTGCTTTGTAAAGGATGTCACACAACGCTACGTTCTTTCCTTTTGCCATGACCTTTGCAATTCCATATTGTTTGGTGATTGCAACGAATAAATTGGAACAATAGCACACACAATGATTATTAAGTTCGAGTAAAATAATTGCTAATAAAAACTTCTGTCGTGTGCGGTGTTATATCAGATAGGGATACTGAGTGGCGCAGCCATGATTTTTCAACGGGGGAGGGGGTATGTTTTCTCACCCAACAAAAGCAAATATAGGAATGCTATTTTGCAGAATTGTAATTGTTATCTTCAGAAAATAGGGTTGAGGTAGGTTGTATTTCCCGTTGATCTGTTGACCTAATTTATACTTTTTTATTTTGTAGACTTTTTAGATGGCAACAAATGAATAGGAACAATAGCACACACAATGATCATTAAGTAAGAGTAAAATAATTGCTAATAAAAACTTCGGTCGTGTGCAGTGGTATATCAGATAGGGATATTAAGTGGCGTAGCCATGATATTTAAGGAGGGAGGGGGTATGTTTTCTCACCCAACAAAAGCAAATATACTAATGCTAATTTTCAGAATTGTAGGTGTTATCTTCAGAAAATAGAGTTGGGGTAGGTAGTATTTCCCGTTGATCTGTTGACCTAATTTATACTTTTTTATTTTGTAGACTTCTTAGGTGGCAACAAATAAATTGGAACAATAGCACACACAATGATCATTAAGTAAGAGTAAAATAATTGCTAATAAAACCTTCTGTCGTGTGCAGTGTTATATCAGATAGGGATACTTAGTGGCGTAGCCATGATATTTAAGGGGGAGGGGGTATGTTTTCTCACCCAATAAAAGCAAACATACTAATGCTAATTATCAGAATTGTGGGTGTTATCTTCAGAAAATAGGGTTGGGGTAGGTTGCATTTCCCGTTGACTGTTGACCTAATTTACACTTTTTTATTTTGTAGAATTTTTAATTTTTACCAGCCGATCAATAGAGGGACATGGTTCCGTTTAGACACCCTTGACTACTAGTATATGGGGCAAAGGTGGCACCAGGGTGAAATATTAGGAGGGTGAAAATGTCCCCCCCCCCCAAAAAAAAAAAAAAAATAATATATATATCTATTTATGAATGCAATTATATGAATGACTGCGAGCCACCGGCCATGTTTTTTTTTATATTTTGACAATTTTAGGGGGCGATCGCCCCTCTGCCCACAACCCCTCCCCCCCCCCCGTAGCACCGCCCCTGTTATGGGGTTATTGGGTTTCAGAGTATCACTCTCGACAACTACTTTCCAACACGGATATCTGGTGGAAAATCCTGTAGCGTTTCCTTATTGTGCACAAGTTGATCAGACACGACTTGAGTGGAAAATCAACAATCAATACAATCTACTGATCAAAACTTGTATTGTTGTAACGGTGGAGAATCACGGATTTCTTGGTATCATAGACAATAGACAATAGAATATTTTAAGCTAATGGCACATTCATGAAATTTAATTTCAATTTAGACGAGACGGGAAAATTAATTTTAAGAAAAATGATATTCCAAAGTAAGTGTGAACGTGTCTCTGGACCAGGGGTAGATAATTTAAACACTGAGTAGTGTCGTTGTGCAATATATGATATGAAGCATTCCATCTCTCACGTAGTCTATCATATTGTTAAAACGGAGGTGTTAAATTTAACCCCTAGGGTGTTGCGTAATATACATTGATAGCAGAATGGTGTTATATACTTTGAACACATTTGGTGTTGGAGTAATAATCTTGGTGTTTCAAGTGATTATTTTGGTGTGTAAGTGCACCCAGAAATGAGAAATTTAACACCAGATCTGGTATCCTTAATGAGCAACGTCATCGGTGTTAAATGTACACTACACCACACCACATGTTTTGCCATGCCATGATAATCAAGTTTAAATCCATCTTTTAAAAACTGGAGGGTATAATTAATCAACATTTTATGGATCATTTCCCATTCCATTGATAATCTAATGCTCACACGTCCAGGCGTTGAGTAAATTCATAAATCGGTAAATGCACTTGGAATATACAAATTGATATATCAATATCGTTAGTGACCATAATATCTTTGTTCCGGTTTGTTTTACGTTTCAATTCCATACATGTAGTTATGACTTATCGTAATCTAGATCATCATTATGCACAACGAGACGTATGTGTTGGATAGGCATCGACCCGCTTAGATTTTGTAATAATGGTCAAATTTGATAAAGGCATACATGTATAACATGCATAAGATAATATGTGTAATTAGAATACATTTCGACCTCTAGAAATTATTCATAATCCCTAACAGAAACAAAGAGTCACACCAACAAATATTTACGTGCTTGGATGTTATGTACATTTAAACAATCCAAACATTAATTTGTGTTAAACAATTTAATCCAACTGTATTTGAACTATTTGTAGGTTTGCGTTAATAAACACATTTTTAATGTATCCATCCACGTTCTTGTAACATGTTTATGGTTCTGAAGAAAACAGTGACGAATTTCAAACACAAAAAGCTCGATTAGTAAAGGTCGTTTTTGACAGAATACACCTTGAACAATTTGTATGCGCAATGCACAACAAAAACACATTTTATAACAAAACTATTATTCTTTATCAGATACATCTGCGTTAATCTTTTCAAACAACCTTCGTGAAAATTCGAATTCACACAAATCTTAAACTCACCGCTAAGGACCGTCATATCACACAACAATTTCACGAAAGTGGTATATGAAACACAATAGCGCAATAAAATCACGGTATATAATGTCCGTTATATCCTCGTGGCCCGAGCTCGAGTAACTGACACGTTTGGCAATGAGCTGATCGCTTAAATCTCAAACTGATTTATCCGGTGTTGTGGTTTTGCTTTAGTTTTGGACTAGCCGTAGAGGAAGGAAGCATCCTTGTGTTTGAAGCACAGTGATCACAGGCTAATGCAGTGACATTGTAAAGTTTGTTTACTTTTAAAGCACGAGAAGGAAAGAGTGATATTAGTATTGGTAGCCGTCAAAATAATATCATGCCTAATTATATCCAGCCGGGTAATACCATTCACTTGAAGAATATTGTAGTAGTTTTGTGTATTGTAACATAAATTTTATTCCTTATTTTATTGGTAATACCATAAACTGGAAGAATTCTGGAAAGATGGTTCTAGGTATTTTAGTAAGTTAATATTTCTTCTCTCTTTTTATTGGTAGTGGTATTTGGGGTACACTGTAAAAAGTATGTTTAGCGAGTAAATGCCCTTTTGAACATATTGTAATGTAAACATGTTTATGAGGCTAAACGTCGTATGTCAAATCACTCAACATCTCCCGGTGTCCAATTTCTAAACACAGGTGTCAGTAATCTAAACATACATTTTCTAAATGCATCTTTGCTATCACTCTCTGAACCTTATTTAATTGTTAAACACGCTTTTTACAGTGTATAAAAGGGCCTTCGACAAAAGAGATTATTGATCTGTTCATCTACTAAATGCATATCAATACTTAGAATTCAGCTCGTGAATAATTATGTCAGATAAAGGTACAAGGCAAGTTATCAGTTGCATGGGAAAGTACATGTAATGCCAAAAAAAAGGGAAAGAATTTTACAGGTTACTAAGCGTTATTACTCAAATTCATTAATTTTGTTTCCATATACTATATGTTTCTTTATTATGAATCTGTTTCTTATTTCCTCGCTAGGTATCTCATACATCGGTATAGGCCTATACATGTAATGTCATGAAATATGGACTGAGAGATATGTACATTTTACGCGAATACGTAAAAATCGTCAAAGTATATACGTGTCCAACTGTATGAATCTCTTTTGTAAATATTTTGAAACAATTGATCAAATAGAAAAGTTGATCAACACAACACTGTGTTGAAGTTTACCATTGTTACTCTCGATTGTGGTGATAGAAGGCATATGCAACTGTACATCTTTAAAATCATGAGGTAAAAACATTAAAGGGCAGAGCCGCAAAGCAAGATGATAATCTTCCGATATCATTGTCGAATAACTAGTATTATTTCCTGTATAAGTGTGGTATGGTTTGTATATTACGATTTATGACAGGCTGACGTAAGGACACTGTTTAAAATTGTGGAGCTTCAATTTAAAAAAAGTGAAATTGTGATATCAGAGCTAAATAAATGTGCTTGAATGGACAAATAAACATCTTAGAATATAAAACTTTGTAAAGTTATGCTAACACTGGCATGATATACGTGGATGAATATCACTCATGACTAATTTTGTAACATGCGCACACGTACCCTCACTACTCAAAAGTATTGCTACATGCACTATCTATTCTATATCTATTTCTATAATGATGCCCTTATGAATTTTATTATTGGAAAATAAATTATATGAAAAGAAATCAATGAATATTCTTTCTTCTTTCTTCTCCAAGGCGGAGAGATTATGAAATGCAAGCGCACCGACGGCAGAGGGGCTAGAGTGTAAAATTTAACATTTTTTTTTACCTCCATAATAGGGGTGGGGTGTTTATTCCCACGGTTTCATATTTTCCGTGAACCGGTTTTGATGGTTTGGAAAGACAACAAAACATACCAATATGTTCCTCTGAGGCGGTCTCAGAAAGAAGACTACACCCAGCGAAGAAGAAAGTTTTTCCTATCTTCATAAAACAGTGGCAATGAGGATAAGGCTACTATTACTAGTAAAGGATGATGGCCTTCTCTCGACATCATTATATCCAAACATGTACTGGAAAGTCGCATGACAGTACATTTTAGGATCTTTGGAATAGTAAACCACCTTTAGAATTCAGAAAGAATAAGAAATTATAACTGAAGAGGTCCTGTCTAAAACATGGGACGTATCCTCTTTACCACTGTCTTATGAAGATAGGAAAAACTTTCTTCTTAGATGAATCCATCTTTGAAAAACTGAAGGATATATCGACATCTTATGCATCACTTCCCGTTCCATCCCGTTCTTTGCTGGGTTTTATTTATCGTTTTATTTAAAACAGTGAAATGCTAGTTTCAACATGTAAAGGGGCCGTGGAGTGACTTCACTTTCCAGATATTATATCCTTTACAACCTTTTTCCAGCTGGCTCCAACATTAATACTACTCGATTCAGCTGCATGGCTACATTAAATGCTTAAATGCAACATTAAGTAGGTGCTGCACTCAGAGCTAAAAACAAAAACAAAACGTTGATTTAGCATTTGAGGTTTAGAGTGATATTTCTTTTTGCTTTTTCGTGTTTTTTTCTTGCTGCATTTGTCCTATGTAACTCTGTTTTGTACTACAGAAAATAGTATTTTCTTTTGATTTTTTTCTTTTATACGCTATAGGCAAACTAATTTCTCTTTTCGTGTGGATGTAATTATTGTAGAAATTATTAGACTATTTACCCGATTGTGGTGTATGTTTTTACAGTGAGTAAGCTATTACCACGAGGTCATTGCAAAAAAAAGGGTTAGTAAACAAATAGTGCGTGCGTGCAAAGGAAATATAAACCTGTTTGATGTGTTTAACAAATGTCTGCTGTTTTTGTATTTTATGTTCATTGTACAGTATAATTGTTCAAAAGTTTAGTCCACCTGCAGAGAGCTAGATATAGCTTTGCATGCGATAAACTCTCAACGTGTAGTGTTCATGAATGGGGGAAATAGTGCAGCCTTTCAACCTTCAAAGTGCACTTGGCAGTTAAAATTGTGGCAGCCATTATATAAACTGAACACATTTACATCCATACACGCACGAACGTACATTTATCTGTATATGTATACATGTATAGGCCTACATACATGTAACATGACTTTTGGAGATACGGTATAATATACTGTACATGTGTTTTGATATGATAATTATCATGATGAACCCCTTTGAGGTTTGTTTTATGTAGCTACAATATAAAAACCCACACAGTTTCAAATTCCACCTACTGAACACTTACATCTACCTCCACAAAGAAATTTCAAATTATATCAAAAGTGGAAAATTTCGTATTACTGATTGCTCAATTAATTATAATGATTTAACTTCAGCGATAAACTTTTAGTTCAACTCAAATTCTTTGTGAAATATACCCCACATAAAATATAATTTAATGTTTACTTCTATGATATACAGGGCCTCATGCTTGCTCAGTCTGACTTGCAACAAAGCAAATTTTAAAGCGCAAGTTTAGTTTTGGCGATTTTTTTTTATTTGAAAGCTTTATGCCCAAAGGTCATATCACACCAAAAACAGATTCCGAATGTCTTTAGTTTTTTTAATTAATTAATGGAAAATCTTCGGGGGGGGGGGAACTCTGATCTTTCTGATGAGGTACAATTCAGATAACCTTAACACCTTATTAACCCTTTGGATGCTATAATGTAAAATATAGTCGAAAATCTTGGGGTCCCCCCGAGATTTTTCATTAATTAATTTAAAAAAAAACTAAAGACATTCAGAATCTGTTATTGGTGTGATATGACCTTTGGGCATAAAGCTGTCAAATACAAAAAAAATCGCCAAAACTAAACTTGTGCTTTAACTGAACTTCCAATTCAACCCTTCCTTCCCCTTTCTTCTCCACCTAACCCTCCCTCCGAAAACGGGGGTGGAGATAATTATGCGCATATGATAACATATACGTATAAACAACACCAGACTTACACGAATCTGATGTGCCCTCAAAAGAGGTGGTATTATGTATGATAACGCCATACTGCACTGTGGGTTGGCCTCATGCATGCGTGGCCACAAGTGACCACTGTTACTGAGGAGGTGTTTCCGCCCGATATACGGACAACATGGATACGGCCTCGAGAACCACAAAATAGCCGGTACGTACGAGGACGTAGGAGAACTTAACACCTTCAGAACGCCAAAGCACCATTTCGGTGACCCAGAGTAACTCCAGAAAGCAGAATGCATTAGATTCGGTAGCTACATTTAACATACTAAACAGTAACAGCTCGTACTTATTTAGAGGGAAACATAATAAAATCTTTTCCGAGAATTCCCTGGGTGTCCAGACATTATGTAACGCATGAGACCGTTGTTAAGGCGTATTTGTATTAACTGTATATGTATTTGTATTTGTTTTATTTAAACACGGAACAAAAGCCTGTGATCAATCAAAGAGGTTGTTTATAGGGAGGCCATGAACATGGTGAATATCAATGAATTTCAACATGTACATTGACGAATTAGTTCAAATAAGCATTATACCATGCATGACAAATACTCATTGTTGGAAAGTATAGAAGGAATAGAAATAGAAAAAGATTGATTACAAAATTTCTGAACAATTGTGACAAATAATTTTGATACCATGTCTTTGACAGAAAAATGTTCATTTTTTTCGTAAAAAGAGAGTACTGGGTCAAAACTTTATAATACTCAAAAGGGGTGATTGTACTGAAGAATTTGTAATATATTTTCTATTATTCGCGGGTTCTACCACAACTATTGCCATATCGGGTTGAAGGTTACATTCCAAATTTGGTAATACTTAAATACCGCAAGTCAATGACACAAATTTTCCTCTTTTTCCCACTCCAATTTCCCGTTTTCGTGACCGGTAAAGTACTCGTGCAATCTTTCTTTGACGTAATGTATAAGTAGTACACGTACTTTTTCTACATAAATTTTCCTCGAGTACTTTGACAGCCATGTGTACCATTCACTTCCGGTTCTTATCACTCAGACTTCCGGTACCGACATGATCAACAAGTCTGATTTAACCCTTTCAATATTATTGAGGAGTAGCAACAACCCATTGGTTTTGCATATAACATTCTGAGTGTGGAACTAAAAATTTAAAACCCCAGGCTAACAATGACCACGGTTTAAAAATGTGAGCTACATATTATCTTCCATGCTCTAAGCGTCTTTGATAAGATCTAAAAATAAAGCCCTGAAAAAATTGTATTTCAAATGCTGATTTAGTGCTTTAAAAGAGTGAAATAAAAATGAAAAAAAAATTACAAGCACTCAAGTTGACCAAATTTACCATTTTCTCCCGTAGTCTTACTATGTGTAGATCTATGATATTGTTATTCATGCATATCTTCCCAGTGGCAGCATAACTTTCCGAACTTGTGTATTCTAGGGTGTTTATTTGTCGATTTAAACACTACTATATAGATCAGATATCAAAGTTGGACTTTTTTAAAATTGAAGCTGACTCGACGGTTGACTTTACAACTTCTAAATACAGTAGACTCTCGTTATAACTAACACCGTGGGACAAGGAAAATTAATTTATTATATCGAAGTTTTGTTTCATCAGGGTTGCAAAAATAAAATACTACAAAACTAAATTTCAATACATTGGGATCAGAAAAATTGTTATAACAAGATTTTGTTACAGCAGTGTTCTTTACAACGGGAGATTACTATACATAATACCACGCCAGTCTGCACAAATTAGCAAATGATAATTCAGGTTTACCTTCCAGGGGGATTATAATTAGGCCTACATGTATGATGTTATGCCCCAAACAAAGTGTAGAGAACAGAAAACAATAAGATGACCAGTATTCAATCAACTTTCTCGTCTTACTTAAGTGGATTCAGCATTGTCAAGCATGATACATGTGATATATTAGATCAGTAATAATTTGTATCAAGATTCAGATAATGTTATTCGATTATTTCAAAGTTATGTAAAGATGATCTTGGAATTCTCACAAGTAACCAGTAAACCAGACTATGCAAGTAGTAAATGAAAGACAACAACAAACACAGATTAGGTTACACGACAGTCATGACAGTATGAAGATGAATGAATCATAGGGAGCGACAATATTACATGAATCACGGCAGAGAATGAATTAGAAAGTTTTTTACAAAGCATTTTACAGGGACAAATTCTTTTCATAGACCAATTAATTATGTGATGTAATGTTAAAATTTTAAATCTGAAAAATTTAAATTTTCTTTCAACTCATCGGTAAATAATTGCCCAGTACAAACGTTTTGAATGAAGACTCACAAATAATTCAATTCTGATATAACTTTGACATTAAATCCCTAATTCTGTATTAGCTGGTGGATTACTGATATCCAAAAACTTTCAGATAATAATAACAGATTGTCGCTGAGGATTTGTAGAGACGAATAAAGAAAATGCCAATAATAATATAACCTTGAACCCTATAACTGTAAAAATACTTAATATCGATGTGCTTTTGTAGATGGTTGATCGATAAGCAGCTGTTCTCAAGATGAATAAAATTATATCTAGTCTTCAATGCATCGAATTTGCCCCTTTCTCTGTCTCAGTGTAAGAACAACATACTTTCAATACTTTCAATTCAACTTCATTTGTTTCATCAATAAAAATAGTGAAAAATTAATAATATTATACATTTAAACAAAACAAATACAATATGAAGGAAAGAATCATGTCACAAACAAAGGATTTGCACATACATAAAAACAGGCTTGTTCATACAAATACACAGATACTTGAAACGGGACTCCACAATTAAAACTACTTAAGGTTTTCTCCGCGTGGACCCCCCAAACATTTTGTAAATCATTGTAATTCGTAATTTAACAAGCAAGAACAGAAATTACAACGTAATATACAATAAAGGTTGACAAATCCCCCCTCCCCCAAATGTTATAAAGTGAATAGATTGGTCGAAGTGTGTCATGATTATAAGAACAGTATATCAGTGTCAGTCATGTAAGTTTATGAATTGAATTCAAAGAGCAAGTGGCGTTTTAACCTATGTCTAAAAGCATAACCAACTTATCTCAACTTTTATTTTTTTCATATAGCTAAACCCCGCCCCCAAAAATACATGCAGCACATGATCAAAATAGAATAATCATACTCGTGTGATTAGGTTTTTAGTGTCATTTGGTCTTTAAATACAACTGCTCTCACTTCATAAGTTAATGCAATGCACGCAATCTCGACATGTGTATTGAGTGATTACATAATAAACAAATACATAAATACAAATGATCCTTAAACACTTACCAATTACTGTGTGAAATTCCAGTAATTCAGAAGATTGTTATTCGGTAGAAAGAATTCACTTATCTTTGGAAGTAAAGAGTGACTCTGTAGAATTTATATATCCCGGTGCAAGGAGTGTTACCAACAACATAACGCCGGATTTCTAATTTCTCACCATATTTGGTATGTAGGGTGATCAACAAAGGAAGACGCCAAGCCGTAACATGGAACCACGTGGTTCATGGCAATGAGGATGTCTGATGAGCAATACATAGATATACAGGGTTTTCACCTAAACGGTGTAATCTTCCGATAAGGTTCGTCTTCAGTGCGCTCCCCCCCCCCCCCTCAGTCATATCTGCCGCAATTGTATCAATCACATGTGACGTACGTGGCCTGCATTATCATTTTCGGATGCAGCTCTGCTCATTGGAGTCGAAATACTGAGAAAATGATAGTTCGAAATTGGTCACATGCAAAATTCAAACGTTACTGACATTACCCAAGTTCGGAGCGACACTGATAAGGATCTAAAACGCACATGCATGTACATGTAGGGAGAAACCCGAATTTTGAGGTAAATTACGTAATTTTTTCAACGTGTGCACATTTATGGGAAGCTCGTTTCCCCCTTTTCAATCGATCGATGAATCATTCATGAGCAATAATGTTATCTGAAGAAAAAAATACATCAGAAGTCTCCAATGTCCAGAAATAGGTACATCACTGCCACAGGGACGGGGACGGGACTGTCAGGGACCAATTTAAAAAAAAAAACACGACAAATGTGTTTTAAATGTTATTTAATAATAACAAGCAGGCCATTTAGCAAATCCATTTGTAAGAAAATGTACAGTAATCTTCATTAGTTTAATGCACCTGAACTGTAGGCCTATAGTTTATTAATGTTTCCAGTTAAAAAAATGTAAGCTAGACCTTCATAATTGTTCTTGGTATTGTAAGGTCTAAATTGAATCCTTGAAAAGATACTCCAAAACTATAATTTATAGCTTCAATAGGTAAACGCGTTTCAGTATAAAAATTCTGAGATACTTAAACATTCATGTTACCAAGTTTATAATGAGGAGTGTCCTGTTATACTATTTACATTTCCCCATAGATTGCTGGTAAAATAAAATGTTCACCGGTTGTTTAAATCATGCTTTATAATTATTTATGCGTACATTATCTTAATTTTTTCAAAGTTTTTTGTTCTCGGTGGTGTTTGCTTGCTTATCTGAGCACTATCGTGTAGCTCAGACATTGAAGTTTGACGGTTTTAATAGTTTTTTTTTTTTAAATTGGACCAATCAGCGTTAAACAAAAACATCAGCTGATAGGTCACAACGGAGCAAAGTGTGCTTCTCGCCTTTAGACGGACACTCCTACAGCAGTGGTTTTTAACCTGTCACGTTCTACGAAGTCCACAATTATGGGAAAGAAAAATCAAAAATCGGAATCCACAACCATTTAATTTT
>JZLH01S0549069.1:8514-19409 GCA_001188425.1 Eucidaris tribuloides
TGTCAGAACAAAATTGTGGTTTTAATATTGAATAGTCTTTATGTGACATGAACACACCTGGTGTCGTCTGCAAAACAGTAATAAATTACAGGTGGTTGGATACGTGACATATATCATTCATGTATAATATAAACAATAGAGACAAGGATTGAGCCTTGGGGCTCTCCACATCTAATAATCCATCGGATTGAGATTGATAATTTCCGCGCAGGTGTACAAATTAGTTTCGGTCTTTCAGATAACTTTTCACAACCATTTCCATAAGTTTCCTCGAAGTTCCATAACAATGGAGCTTGCATATAAAATAGAATGGTTTAAAGAATCGAAGGCCTTACTAAATCTAAGAACAGACGGCTATAAGTATTTTCTTTGTTTTCAAAAACTTTAATAACTTCATATAAATTCAACAAGCAGTAGATGTGGAGTGCCCCGATCTAAATCCATATTGGTTTTTCAGATAAAAAATTGGGACTTGGTCAAATAAGCTATACAAGCGATTATAAACACATCTTTCCAAAGATTTTTTGAAAATATAATGGCCCAGTATTGATATAACGCCGATAATTATTTATTTCTGTTTATAAACCATTCTTTTATACACCAGGTGTGAACTTTTAGAAAGTCTTGAGTTTGTCAGTAACAGTACCAGTGTTCAGGCGATAAATTCATATTGCACAAAGTGGATAACACAAGACCATGAATAAACTTTTTGAACGGCCAATAGCTACCAATCTATTATATGCGAAACGGCTGGACTATTTACCGATTTTTTAAGTTTTAATAGCTCATACTTCATGATTTTTCATTTTCATTAATTGGTTTAAACAAGAACGCTGAACGAAGAATTATTTTCAACAAAGATAGTAAAATCTGGAGAATCTGTACAACTGTTGGCAAGTTTTGGGCCAATGTTGATGAAATAATTATTAAAAGAGTTCACATATTTCCACGTTTATCAGTTATAGTCTGATTAAATTACACTCTTATTGACTCAATTTGAACAATGTTTTTGACCTATTTCCCTATAATACATTTATTATTTTCCATGTTTTATTCAATATTACCAGTAGCTAGACTGCAAACTTTCTCTGAAATGTATGTTTGCTTCACATGCTTAATTTTTTGGTTTAACACGGTTTTTAAAAAGTTCTGTATAATGCAGAAAATTTGTTCAGATTTGTATTTAAATATCGTTATATAATTTAATTTTCTTCTTAGAAGCACAACGGCTTTTCAATTCAGGAGTAAACCATGGTTTGTTGTTGGTATTTTTTATATGTCGTTTTTACCTTTTAGCACATCGGAAAGCATTTATGTAAGATATGTAAACACTTTATACAGAAATACATCGATAAGGGCAATGATTAACATCATTATCATTCTAATTGTCCAACAAGTGTTTGCAGTTTCAAGCATAAATTTCTCGTCTTATAGAACTGAAAATTGGCGTTATCACCAAATAGGTCATTGGGCTGATCACATACATTTAATTGGCAGATCTAAAACTACAATAAAGAGGCGGGGAAATGATCACTAACGTCTGCCAATTATAACGCTCGTAGATATTTGTGTAAGAATCCATTTTGTAAAATATTATCCAGAAGAGTACTTGAAGTATTTGTTTACACGAGTTGGAAAATATGATCAAGTGGATAAAATGGTATTTAGTCATGCAGTACATTCAAGAAATTGTTTCACTTTTGGCAAGAATTGGCTTGAAGTAAGTTAATGTTAAAATCTCAGCAAGATAATATTAATTTGTTTTCTCTATTTATAGCTGTTTTAAAACTCCATCCAAAGTTTCCAAAAATAGATCCACTGGCTGATCAGGAGGACGGTAATATCACTCGCCAATAACAATATTTTGTAATTTTGGTTTACAATTTCTATAAATAGTTGATTCAAAAATAGTTGTATTTACCTGCTAGATCCCACTCTCTTGCTGAATTAATGAAAATGCATTTCTTAAGTATATACCTACACCTCCTCCTCTTCTTTTGATCTCTTCGCATTGTTAAAAAAAGAGAATTCAGGAATTATGTAAAACTGGGATCGTTGATCCTGGAGGCCTAAGTCTCAGTAATAGCAATTGCACAAAGCCTTGGAATTTTCAGAAATATCTAACATTAATAACATATTGTCAAAATTTTGTTCATACTGCGACAGTTTTATCATGAAGGTCAAGAAAATCTTCAAACGAGCATTATTTAATGATTGAAAGCGATTGTTGCTATGTAAGCATACAAAATTCTCAGGTGTAAAGTAAGATATGAATGGTTCAATACGATTCCTTCCTCATCACAATAGGAGATCAGTAGGCTGATAAGTTTTTGGAAATCTACATTGTCAAGGATTGCACGTAAGTATTTCGATCAGGCATTATATACAAACACACACGGCCCAAAACCAAAAGGACCCGCCAAAAAAAAAAAAAATAAACCTTAAATAGACTAAAAAAATAGTGAGTTCAAAATGTTTAAGGTTACATATAAGAGCAAACAGCAAAATGGGCGAACAGAAAAAGATAGCCCTAAAAAACGGACGGAAAAATTGCGAGGCTCTTACAACAATGTGTCTTCCCTAGGGTCGAGGTTATAAAAAAAAGTTTCATGTGAGAATAGACATTTCAAGACAAGATGTTCGTTGTCATAATGCACAGACAATGTTACCTGCAGCTAGTTATGGCTTGGTGACAGTTCTGTTGTTACTTGATTTCAGCAGACGCGAACGCACGGCCATCAATTGTCCATGCTGAGAAGTACTTTAGGGTGTTCTTGGTTTTGTATTGAGGCAGATGTAAGTTTCTTTTGTCAAGTCCTGTGGATTACTGATTTTGGTTCCTCTTTTAACTTTTTGGCGATTTTGTTATGACAAGAAGCGACGTTTTCTGTAGGCTGTGAATTTTCGCTATTATGGATTCTGGTCGTGTGGCTGGTTGGAGTTGCGATCATCAGATGAGGATGGAGGTGCCCACTCCGTGTGAGCCGCTGGCGATGTCCGCAATGGGCGACGTCGATAGCCAAGCTTATCTCTACATAGGGAAAGGATGATGTCATTCGGTGTTTTTCGTCTCTGTTCTGAACTCTCCCCTGATGCGTAGACAATTTCGTCCCTCGTGTATGCTGCCTGTCGGTTAGACCTTGAGGTTTATCTGATCAAAGCTAGACTCATAGGTTGTCGACTTTAGTTTTCAGATCGAAGTATTTCTTTCCTCATAGCATCATTGCCCTGTTCAAACAAAAATGCGAGATCATAATGATCTACCACGGTGAGAATGGTTTCACGCTTTTTCTCGAGCACCGCAAGGCCGTAAGCATTCTCTACTGCTTCTGCAATTTTTTGTTAGAAAGAGTCTGTTTCACAATTTCATCTGCTAATTCTGATATTGTTGCTCAGACGTTCTTCGAGTTTTGGGGTTTGCCTTCAGTGAGCGAACATCAATGTTAAAGAGCCAATAACTGAATACAGTAAGACATTATTTCAACCTGTGCTGGCAGTACTGCCAGCACAGGTTGAATTGTCTACTTATTCAGTTATTGCTCTTTCATGATGTCGCTCACTGGAAGGCAAACCCAAAACTCGAAGCGTCTGGAAATTTCAGAATTAGCAGATGAAATTGTGAAAACAGACTGCTTTCTAACAAAAATTGCAGAAGCAGTAGAGAATGCTGTACGGCTTGCGGTGGAGAAAAAGCTTGAAACCATTCTCACCCGTGTAGATCATTATGAATCTCGCATTTTTGCTTTGGAACAGGCAAATGATGCTATGAGGAAAGAAATACTTGATCTGAAAAACTAAAGTCGACACCTATGAGTCTAGCTTTGATCAGATAAACCTCAAAGCTAACCGACAGGAGCAATACACGAGGGACGAAATTGTCTACGCATCAGGGGAGAGTTCAGAACAGAGACGAAAAACACCGAATGACATCATCCTTTCCCTATGTAGAGATAAGCTTGGCTATCGACGTCGCCCATTGCGGACATCGCCAGCGGCTCACACGGAGTGGGCACCTCCATCCTCATCTGATGATCGCAACTCCAACCAGCCACACGACCAGAATCCATAATAGCGAAAATTCACAGCCTACAGAAAACGTCGCTTCTTGTCATAACAAAATCGCCAAAAAGTTAAAAGAGGAACCAAAATCAGTAATCCACAGGACTTGACAAAAGAAACTTACATCTGCCTCAATACAAAACCAAGAACACCCTAAAGTACTTCTCAGCATGGACAATTGATGGCCGTGCGTTCGCGTCTGCTGAAATCAAGTAACAACAGAACTGTCACCAAGCCATAACTAGCTGCAGGTAACATTGTCTGTGCATTATGACAACGAACATCTTGTCTTGAAATGTCTATTCTCACATGAAACTTTTTTTTATAACCTCGACCCTAGGGAAGACACATTGTTGTAAGAGCCTCGCAATTTTTCCGTCCGTTTTTTAGGGCTATCTTTTTCTGTTCGCCCATTTTGCTGTTTGCTCTTATATGTAACCTTAAACATTTTGAACTCACTATTTTTTTAGTCTATTTAAGGTTTATTTTTTTTTTTTTTGGCGGGTCCTTTTGGTTTTGGGCCGTGTGTGTTTGTATATAATGCCTGATCGAAATACTTACGTGCAATCCTTGACAATGTAGATTTCCAAAAACTTATCAGCCTACTGATCTCCTATTGTGATGAGGAAGGAATCGTATTGAACCATTCATATCTTACTTTACACCTGAGAATTTTGTATGCTTACATAGCAACAATCGCTTTCAATCATTAAATAATGCTCGTTTGAAGATTTTCTTGACCTTCATGATAAAACTGTCGCAGTATGAACAAAATTTTGACAATATGTTATTAATGTTAGATATTTCTGAAAATTCCAAGGCTTTGTGCAATTGCTATTACTGAGACTTAGGCCTCCAGGATCAACGATCCCAGTTTTACATAATTCCTGAATTCTCTTTTTTTAACAATGCGAAGAGATCAAAAGAAGAGGAGGAGGTGTAGGTATATACTTAAGAAATGCATTTTCATTAATTCAGCAAGAGAGTGGGATCTAGCAGGTAAATACAACTATTTTTGAATCAACTATTTATAGAAATTGTAAACCAAAATTACAAAATATTGTTATTGGCGAGTGATATTACCGTCCTCCTGATCAGCCAGTGGATCTATTTTTGGAAACTTTGGATGGAGTTTTAAAACAGCTATAAATAGAGAAAACAAATTAATATTATCTTGCTGAGATTTTAACATTAACTTACTTCAAGCCAATTCTTGCCAAAATGTGAATCAATTTCTTGATGTATGCATGACTAATACCATTTATCCACTGATATATTTTCCAACTCGTGTAACAAATACTTCAAGTACTCTTCTGGATAATATTTTTACAAATGATCTTACACAAATATCTACAGGCGTTATATTGGCAGACGTTAGTGATCATTTTCCAGTTTATTGTATTTCAGATCTGCAATTAAATGTATGTGATCAGCCGATGCCTATGGTGAAACGCAATTTCAGTTCTCATAATACCGAGAAATTTATGCTTGAAACTGCAAACACTTGTTGGACAATAGATGATAATGATGTTGATCATGCTTATGATGCATTTCTGTATAAATTTTTACATATCTACAATAAATGCTTTCCATGTGTAAAACTAAAAAGACATAAAAAATACCACAACAAACCATGGTTTACTCCTGAATTGAAAAGGTTGTGTAAGAAAAAATATAAATTATATAAACGATATTTAAATACAAAATCTGAACAAAATTTTGCATTATACAGAACTTTTAGAAACCGTGTTAACCAAAAAATTACGCATGTGAAGCAAACATATTTTCAGAGAAAGTTTCAGTCTGCTACTGGTAATATGAATAAAACATGGAAAATAATAAATGGTATTATAGGAAATAGGTCAAAAACATTTGTTCCAATTGAGTCAAATAGAGTGTAATAAATCAGACATAACTGATAAACGTGAAATAATGTGACTCTTTTAAAATTATTTCAGTCAACATTGGCCCAAAACTTGCCAACAGTTGTAGCAGATTCTCCAGCATTTTAACTATGTTTGTGAAAATAATCTTGCTTCAGCGTTCTTTAATACCAATTAATGAAATAAATGAAATCATAAGTATAGTATTAAAACTTAAAAATGGTAAAATCCAGGTTCTGATGAATATAGATGTAGGCTATTGGTCAAAAAAGATTATCAGTCTTGTGTATCCACTTTGTGCAATATTTAATTTAAATCCTGAAAACACTGGTAGCTGTTCCGAACAAAAACTCAAGATTTCTAAAAAGTTACACCTGTGTATAAGAATGGTTGGAAACAAGTAAATAAATAATTATCGGGCCTATATCAATACTGCCTATATTTTCAAAAATCATTGATAAGATGTGTTTATAAACGCTTGTATAGCTTTTGAACCAAGATGTAACACAATATTTTATTCTGAAAACCAATATGGATTTAGATCGGGCACTCCACATCATACTGCTATGGTTGAATTTTTATATGAAAGTTATTAAAAGTTTTTGAAACAAAGAATAACTTAATATGGTCTGTCTTAGATTTGAAGTAAGGCCTTCGATTCCTTTAAACCATATCTAATTTTATCTGCAAAAGCTCCCATTGTTATGGAAATTCGAGGAAACTATGGAAATGGTTTGAAAGTTATCTGAAAGAACCGAAAACAAATTTGTAACCTTGGGAATTTATCAATCGTCATCCCATGGATATTAGAATGTGAGAGTGCCCAAAGGCTCAATCCTTGGTCCTCTATTGTTTATATATACAATGAATGATATATGTCCACGTAATCCAACCACCATAAATTAATAACTGTTTTGCAGACGACAACCCTGGCAGTGTGTTCATGTCACATAAAGACATTCAAATATTTAAAACACAATTTTGTTTCTGAATTCCAATAAGATTATAATTGGTTATCATGAATAAACTAGTTCTTAATCTCCAAAAAGAAACAAATTTTAATGAATTTTACACTAAGAAAAATATTAATTTTGATGAAATTGTCATCAAAAGTTAATAAAGATACTAAGTATTCAAGACGATGTATCAAATTTAAGTTGCCTTGTATCAATTTGATGATAAATTATCTTGGAAGGACACACACTGGTGTCGCTGTAACAGATCTGTCTAAAGTATTGGATATTAAACAAATAGTTAAAAATCTTAATTCAAAAAATATTAATGACTGGTAATTATACACATTGATTCCATACCACATTTAAATTACTTGTATAATTGTGGTTGGTCGTGCAATAGTGATTACAATAAGTCAATTGTTTAAAATTAACAGAAGAAATATCCGATAACTAGCACTACAATTTGATTTAATGCACATACATTGCCAACTGTTCTTGCCAATAAGATTTTAAATGTCATATGATATGGCAGACTATTCAATAGGCAATCTTCAATGATCAGGGTTTAATGGTTTACTACCCTCATCACTGCTGAAACATTTCTCCTCAATGCCTAGCCATACTCACGAAGACCAAAGTGCTAATAATTTCACCTACCTCAAATCGAAATCATTCTTTCTAGAAATAATATAATTTTTAAGAAGGTACCAAAGCAATAGGAATACCATAACCTGAAAGACTTATAATGAAATAGTAATAGTGTGAATGATTTTTAAAAGGAATTTAAAACAATACACTGCTCCAAAAATACTTAACAGTAATAATTCATACAGGTTCTTTTTTATGGCAATATTTGCATTTGTTTATGAATGTTACAAACACAATGTAGAGGGGCGGGGGGGGGGGAGTGGGAGAGATATCTGTGTGTAATGTGATATGTGTATACCTGTCTGCATGTTTTGTGTTACGTGTGCGTGTATTCGTGTGAGTGAGTGTGTGTTTGTGCAGGAGGTCCCTGGCTGTGGTTGTCTGTGTGTTACTGTTGTGTCGAGAAGTATCTTAGCATATTACTAAAGCTATGATTTAAATTTGAATAATTAAGCCTATTTTAAAATATTAGGGACAACTTCTTTAAATAAGGTCCCAGTAACCTTTCTGTTGTTTCCCATACACTTCCCATTATTTGTTTGTATAGTCTTCAGTATAAGTGTAACTCCATTTGTTTGTTCTTGTTTTTTGTGTAATTATTTTTGAAGATTTTGATTACTCATGTTTGTTATTTCATGTTTTTACGGAAAGGTGTAAATAAATTTGAACTTTTGAACCTGCAACAAGAATCAA
Source organism: Eucidaris tribuloides (assembly GCA_001188425.1). Lineage (NCBI taxonomy): Eukaryota > Metazoa > Echinodermata > Echinoidea > Cidaroida > Cidaridae > Eucidaris > Eucidaris tribuloides. The sequence goes on from JZLH01S0549069.1 coordinate 16,754, forward strand.
TAACGGATGGACAGTCAGACAAATGCACAGACAGACAATCAAAAAAAATAATGCCTCAAGCATCTTCGGTGCGGTGGTGTAAATAAAGAATCAACATCTATTATTCAAAAGGGTAAAATGCTATTTACTTCCTGCCCTCTTTCACAACTCACCTTGACATCACGTTTGAATGCATTGTAGTCATGGATCATCTGGACGATTGCCCTTGATGTGTCATTCATGTAGGAGATGGGTGGGTATGTGTCTAGACACACGGCATGCATCTGGTTACTGTCCTGTTGCGGCGAACAAACATATGTTGAAAAGTGAGTTTTTTTTCAGTGCAGTTAAGTCACACAAAAATGTGGAAACATTAACTAACTGTTGACAAGCTGCATGCCATGGTTACTATGTTGGCAGCAATGGTTGGGGTGTGGGTTGGGGCTGCCCATGATGAGTGATCTCAATTCAGTAATCTCAGATAGAAGTGATTCCATCCACCAGGCGCAAGTTTTGGGAAACTGGACACATTTGCTCAATTACAAATAAAACATAAGAATGATGTACAATTTATCTACCTCCCTTGCAAAATGATGAAGAAGTTTTACAATATCACCAATAAACTGAATGCTGTGTGTCTAAACAAACAATTTTATGTTACCATAACCCATTACTACAAAATGTGATCTCACCTGCAACTCTCATCATCAACAACAACAATGTTAAAGTGATAGGCTAACATTGTGGAGTTTCAATTGAAACAATTGTCAAACTTTGATATCTGAGCTATATAGTAGTGTTTGAATGGACAAATAAACACCCTAGAATACAAAAGTTTGGAAGTTTATGCTGCCACTGGCAAGATATGAATGAATAAACAATTAAAATTCGGGGCGAGTAAAAATAGCGTAGATCTACACACAGTAAGTCTATGGGAAGAAATGGGGAGGTGAATCCTGCCAATTTAACAATTTTCACTTTTTTCAAGCACTAAATAATCATTTTGAAATACAATTTTTTAAGGGCTTCATTTTTAGACCTTATCAAGACACTGGTAGCATGGGGATCATGTACATGTAGCTCAGATTTTTTAATTGTGGTAAATGTTAGCCAGTACCTTTAAATGCCCATTTTTTAGTAAGATATGGGGTTCAAACTTTATTTCCTGAATGGCCTTTCCTCATCCATTGTAGTCCATGGTCTCTACCACCAGACATTCTAATATCTGCTCCCAGTGTCTGTTTTTAGTCTTGCAAGGTCTGCCATGTGGCGTAAGACTAGTTACAAGAATTTTAAAACCTTCTGTACGGCCACTCTCCCCGTATCGCATGCCCACACTACTTCTGTGTTATAGCTCAAGTTTAGCTGTGACTCCTAACAGACTCACAGACTTCAGGTCGTCATTCCCTTTCCCTTTCTTGAAAAGAGATCCCACTAGATATTCATATAACTATCCTTAACTCATCTTGTCACACTCTGGTATGCCGTGGCTTTTTGTACATGTGAATAAAACCCATTTTCAAAATTTTTAGGTTTTGTGGTGAAAGATTACATAGAAACAAGAAGTTACAAATTATACTGCGACCAATATTGTCAAGCAAGCTATTATCGATTTGCCTTTGTCACAATTTGCCAGTTAACAACTATCTATATGGGCTCAAACTTTGCTGCACAGTTTTGATTCTGTTTTGGAGGAGTACAAATACCATCCACACTTTATGCAGAACAAACAAAGGAGTTTATTGTTAAGTAGTGATCACCTTTATCAAAACCCATCCAACTAGATGAGCTTTTACAAACTTAGATTAATTATCAAAATGTGCTCTAATTTTGTTGGTTCTTTATCAATCAGTATTGCCCCATGTAACTTACCTTCATAGTTAGCTCAGCAAACATCTTATAATCCCTGTCATTGATGGCCTTTCTCATGGTTTCCATGTATTCCGGTATTAGTTTAATTCTGTGCTGTAGAAGATGACTGGTTTCTACGGTGGTCTGCATACCTGATGTACTGCTTGTGTGTTTCTTCTGATCACTAACCTGTAGATAAATGAGTGTGATACAACAAAACCATGAAATCACTCTCAGAGATTATGGTAGGGAGATTTTCAACACTTATATTCAACAACATTTTCTTTGCAGATATTTATTATTGACCATCATTTCATAATTTTATTGCACATGCTTTTTAACCTGATGGGAATTAAACATTCAGAACTTTGCAGATGCAGCAAAACAAAATCAGTAGTATTGCATTACCGTACTTACTAAAATCATGACTTAAGTTAACTTATTGAATTTGATTTTATATATAGATCTGTTTTTATATTATTTATTTATTCATTCATTCATTATAATTATACAGGAAACTACATTATTGATTATGAAAAAAAAAATCCCTATTGTATTTCTGTCATCAAGAAAAGGAGTACAATCCATGAAAAAAATTTCAATGGTCTTGGTTTTATAATTTCAATCTGCCTCAGATTTATCAAGACTGTCATACACAAAATATAATGCTCGGCTTCTAGTAATAAACCACTTGCCAGCACCAGCTACCTATTCAGAGCGACACTTGCAACAGCACATGCAAAGTCTATCATTTCAATGGCACTAAATAAATTTTAAAAAATCTCGATACCAAAAACATTTGAAACTAGAGGCACTCGGCGGGTGG
>JZLH01S0549069.1:22369-35814 GCA_001188425.1 Eucidaris tribuloides
AAAACACAGTTACTATTTTATTCAGTAGTGTGTGCATGTATATAGCATTGCAAGCAAATTATTGGTTATCATCATGGCTGATTAATCATTTGGCACTGCTAACCTATAAAAATAACAAGGGTGAATAACTGAATATTCAATACTATATGTTAATCTATAATTATATTTATTTGTTAGAGTTTTTTTTCTATGCACAACTTCAATTATTCTTACATTATGACCACATGCTGTCATATTGTAAGTGTTTATTTTAAGTGTGTGAGTTCCATTCAAAATTATCAATGGCTTAGTAATCAAAGACAATTATGACAATAACTGTGTTATTTATCTCTCTTTTGTATGTGTAGAATACATGAAATTTTAACCTATATACATTTATATCAATGTCCATTATGGGACAGTGGGTAACACTGTTTCTCGCTCTGCATTTCTAATTGTTTAAACATTGCTAGCATTGTCATGGACTGAGTTTCTTCTGGACTTTTTGCATTAATTTAAGTTGTGCCAGCTAAGCTATATTTTGATATGACTTATTTGTGAGTCATTCAGGTTCATTTCCACAAAAGTCTGTTTGGTAAGCAAACTCACTGAAATAATGCACCTTGATACTCTCATTTTATCCACGTATCTATCATAATAATTTAATAACACCTCAAAAAGAAATATATGCTGATACTTGAAATAAACCCAAAGAAGTACCATAAACAAAATAGTGTTCCAGTGTAAACTTGAATCTAATCTTTTTCAGGAGTTCAAAGTTTATCAGAATGTAATTTGCATGGAATAGATTAGGTATCATTTGGGCAGGAAATAAACATGTTCTGTGCTATTTAAGGCGTGTCTTTCTATTTATAGTGTTGTCTGCTATCCATTGTAATCTACTATTTAACAACAGATTAGATTACAGAATAATGACTGTGGCTGATTATGTCCTGAATTCATGCTAAAATTAACTTTTTTGCAAAGTCATATGTTTATTTTTACCACCCAAAGGCAATCAATAAATGCATACTGGTATACCCCAAAATAAAGTATTGATTATAATTGCTCTTATGCATAATCACATGAACCTGTCTTCGAACATCATATTTGATCCGTTCCAATACCTAGAATGAAAAGGACTAGTTCACTCATTGATAGCTGTCCTAGAAATATAAATTTCTTTTTACATCAAAATCAAGATAGATGCATTGCATTTCACACATCAATCAGTATTTACATTTAATATTAATGCCTAACACTTGAATTATACACTGTAATATACTACAATAATAAATTTTGCCGGGAAAAAAAACAGTTCTACAAAATTCTGTTTTCTTCTTTTTGTTCAGTAAAAACTTCATAATTTTGTGCATTTTCTGCAATGCGAAAAACTCCTCTTTCTTCATTCAGTCAAATCTCTCACAATCAAATCAACAAAACTCTACAGACTTTTAAAGTGATATACCAAGTGTGACAATTTACCCAGGCAGGCATAGCCAGCAGCAGAAGAGGCAAGCCCAGCCGCTGTGGGGAAGTTATTCTCGGAACATATATGCAAACGCCAGTCCATCCATTCCTTGGTGCTTGAATCATCTCTGTCCGAAGATTTCCTTTTTCTTGCCCTCTGTCGAACTATCATCACAAAATTAGAACAATTACCAACTGATAGAAGCAAACCAATAATAATTATTGACATGTTCACTACAATTCATAACATCATTTGCATAATCAGTGATTTTAAACATAACCCCAGTCTGTAGTTACTAAACAAATATTTTTGCACAACATATTTGCATCACTTGGGCTTTGAATTCCAACTTGAAAATGCACTATTTTGAGCACTCTAACCAAGTTTGAATGAGTACAGTTTCTGCAATGGACAATACATGGCTTACTTTGCACCATATCATAAATTCTACCAAAGTCTACAGCAGAGCACAAAACTAATCTTAGTGTTAGTGTCAACATTCTAAATGCATGTTACAATTCACACCTTTAGAATCATTTTTTGTCTACTCGCAACTTTGAGAGGAATGAAAAAATGTGTCTGGCAAATTTACACCTTTACTTAAGTGATAGGCTAACATTGTGGAGCTTCAATTTAAAAATTGTCAATTTTGATATCTGAACTACATTAGTGTGTTCATATGAACAAATAAACACCTAGAATAAAAAAAAGTTTGGAAGTTACATGCTTATGCCAAGTTATGCATGAATAAACAATTAAAACTTGGGGCGAGTTTAAATAGCCTAGGTGTACACAAAGTAAGTCTACGGGAGAAAATGGGCAGGTGATTCCGATCAACTTACGATTTTCACTTTTTTTTTAAAGAACTAAATAATCATTTTGAAATACAATTTTTCAGGGCATCATTTTTAAACCTTACCAAAGACAATGGTAGCATGTGGAATCATGTAGCTGAGATTTTTTAAGCGTGGTAAATGTTAGCCAATACCTTTAACTCTTAAACCTTATTTTGATTACTGTGTATATTTTGTGAGTTTCATAAATACCAGTACATGTTATTACAAATGTAATTATGATTTGAATCATTGTTTTATATTTTTACTATTGATGCATCTGTGGTCACTAACTGGCAAAAAATCTGGAAGAGAGCACAGATATTCATATTCTTGAATTCTTCACATATTGCTTTCTAATACTACAGACAAATGTTTATGAGTTTATATTCTTGCCAATATTACCCATGATGATAATAAACTTTGTAATCAATTATCAATGCATAATTACTCTGTCTAGTTTAATCAACCTTGGATTTGCATCTAAACGGGACCAAAACGGCACTTAGTATTATTGTGTGATACCTATGTGGCGCGGTTGAGACCCTAATTTTCAGCCCTACATTTCAGCTCCGGCCTGCAGTGCATCACAGTTTCAGAAGCCACAGAAAATTTCTATTATTATACTATTTATTTCAATTTTTTCAGTTCCAGAGACCCCAAAATTTGCCATTCCTCATACTAATGCATCACTAAAAGGCCGCTCCAGAGCATCATACTTTCGCTGCCAATTTTGCCACGGCCGCTAGGTTTTAGGCAGCGTGGATTCCAGCCAGAGCATTGCACTCTCAGCACGGCACTGTTTCGCACACACTATATTGAGGTCTGTAAGGTCTTAGCTTCAGCTCCGGAGACCCTCATTTTTTTGCTCAAGCCAGCTCCAGAGCCCCTGATTTGCAACTTCAGCATGGCACATTCACTTCGTAAGTCTAGTACCCCCCGTGGGATGGCGAATCTCCTTGATGGGACTCAACATCTCGGCAGCTGTCATAAGTCACTGCTGGATTTTGAAAGGTGCCTAACAGAGGAGAGCTGATGCCTCTTGGATTTTAACCATACAGGATGCAGACATCATGGACACATATGTGACCCGTCACGCCAAAAGGAGCCACAAGTCGATTTTTGGGCCCAGTTGTTTTTTGCCATATTCTTTATCTCCATATTCCAAGCTTTAGTTTGGTATATTGCATGTTGCATAAAAGCAAGTATACCCGGAGAAATTCTACTTCAAACAAGGAGCTTTCACCGTGTTACGAAAATCTACTTTACGAGAAAACCGCTGTCAAAGTGCAGCGTCCGTTCAAAATGCGAAACCGCGATCGTGCTGAAATTCTGATAAAACCGAGGGTAAAAACTCCCTAGCAACAGTACGTTTGCATTGCTCATCATTCTTGAAATTTTGCGTTTGGAATTTATAGGTTTGTAGAAAGTGCTATTTTCAGTTTAAACGAATATGGTAATATTTTAATGCTCGTTTGGTGTTTACCAAAAACACATTGGGTTCTTGACCATCAGCGTTATTTCCGCTCGGTGCGTGTACCTTGCGAGGCGGGTCACAGGTGACCATGGACGCCAGACACTTGGGGTCTTAGGGTGAGAGATTTGACACAATAAATTTCCACAAGTAGTAATTGCTTGTAAGTCGACTGTTCATACTAATTTGTAAAGTTCGGGATTAAATAAACTGAGATTCTCAAGGGACACAATAACTTCTTATTGTCTACTATATCGCTATTCAATTGATGTATAACTGCGCCAGCAGTCCAGAGTACGCGCAAGAATTAGACCCCCTATAATTAACACGCCGACAGACATGACAGGGACCCGCTTTGCATAGTTATCATTCTGTCCTCTTTGACGGCCCCACGCATTTAAGTGCCTATTCAACTAGATTGAGCCAGCTTTTATGCATCCGTAACAAAAGAACAAAAGAACCTGTGAAAGTTTTAATTGATTGTGCACATACTTCGTGTAGTAGTGAGGATTACAAATTACATGGATAATGAAAACGTGCATGTCTTAACTCTAAACCAACCACGTTACAAATACCTTCTCCCGCTGCATCGGCATTTGTACTTACTCTGTTGATTTAATATTGACGCAAAATATAGTGAATCTAATGTTTGCAGATTAAAATGTCGAAAAAATCGGAAACTGCAAACAAATCAAGAATATAATAACAAATCAAGTTCAAGTTAAGGATAGCTTGTCAGTTGGCACGGTCGTAAAAAAATGGAATCACATCAATCACGATACGTCATGTGACACAGCTCAGCCAATGAGCAGCCGTCTTGCGTTGCTAGGGGCGCGGCCTAACTGACTCGGAGTTTCGGTGTGTGTGTTTTTTCGCGAGGTCGAATGGAAGGCTCTCAGAAACACGTTAATATTACCCCTTTCCCGTGAATATTTTGATCTGAAACTTTCACAGGACATTAAAGAGACTTTGAAGATTTGATTTCAGTCAAAAAAATAATTTTGGCAAATTTGACCTGTTCCGACAATTTTGCTCATTTTCTCTAAACCGTCCGTTGCGACTTGTGGCTCCTTTTGGCGTGAAGGGTCACATATTGTACTGTGACGTAATGAACACTCCATATGAAGGACAGTTTATATACATACTTCCTCTTTCTGTTTCAAAATGGTGGAATCAAAAATCTAATATGTAGCAGAAATAATGGCTCAAGACAGCAAGGCATTTAGTCATCAGTTTTTATATTCATGTTGCTGTTGATGTCTCATAGATATGTTTTAATGTAAATGTATATTTTGTTGAAAGTGGAAATAAAGCTTGAATTTGATGTCATAGAATCTGTAGTGTAAACACTGTACAAAACTATGTAGTACAAGAAGTGCTATTAAAATATCTTACTCTCCACCAGTACTTACTTTCTTTTAGACATGTCTGCACTCTTGGGTTGTCTAAAGATTCCTCCCTGAAAGAAATATATTTTCATAATTAGTTTAATACTGTCATATAAGAAATAATATTGACCCAAATCTTTGGCCTAAACTCAGATTAAAGGAATATAAAAATTAGAAGTGGTGGAAATCAAAGAAGTAAAAAAGAAAAATATACAGTAAACTTACTTCACACGTATGGCACATTAAAAGATTAATCACTATCATTCTGTTTGATTTAAATTGAAATCTCTACAGATGTTTCCAGTAAGGATAACAAAAACAGTAAACTTATATTCACTGTTGCACTTGCAGTGCATTGTGTGGACTGCAAAAGAAAGAAATGTTACTTCACTCAGCTGGTTTATGCACCATTCATAATTGCCTTAATTTTTAGCATTTGAGTCAAAAGTATTATTTCAGTTCTGTAATGTCCACTCCAAAGCCAGTTAACCAACCTTCACAACCAGTTGGTTTTTGGTTACCTACAAACAGTGCAATTGAGGGTTCTTTTTATGAGAAATACACTACTTTTCTGAAACAATAGTGTCAATACTGATGTTCATGATAACGTATCATTTCACGTTTTTACAACTATTGCTTACTCATGAAACATTCAGATTACAGTGGAATTATGTCATCTCTGTCATTGCACCACTATCTCCTTGCAATGTGACCCATCACCACAAAACGAACCATAAGTCACAATGGAAGTTTTTGTGTAAATGCAGAAAATAGTTGAGCTGGGTTGCAAGCTTAATTCTGGGATTCTGATATTTTCTTAAAGTAATAGGCTAACATTGTGGAGTTTCAATTTAAAAAATTGTCAAACTTTGATATCTGAGCTACCAAGTAGTGTTCAAATGGACAAATGAACATCCTAGAATACAAAAGTTGGGAAGTGACTAGTTTTACCAAACTGTAAAAGTTGCCAAGACCTCCCATTTCACATGAATGAGCAGCAACTCTGCAGTCATCTTTCCTTGCTTTCCTGATAATGACTAAGGTGATAGTCCAAATATGTGAGTGGGATTTTAAATGGGTTTGCCTCGTCCATCCTAGACAAATTATACACCATTTTAAAGCTAAAGAGTCTCTATTTTACGTCTGTATGAAAAACACAATTTCTTATTTTCCCGACTTATGGTGTGTTTTGGGGTGACAGGTCACAATTTATAGTTAGAATACAATGATCAGTGTTTCCGCAGCAAAATGACATCAAAGAGTTGACACCTGACAATTCAGAATGGTTTTGCGTCTTTATGGTCAGTTAACCTTTTTGATACAGCACTTGCTAAAAGAAAGTGCTATTTCCCCATTCTGTCTAATAGTGGACCTTTAACCCTTAATGTGCCCCTATCCCCATTGTGCCAGCCCTTAATCCCCCTCCTGCCAGCTCTTTATTCAGAAGCCCTATTCAGGTCGAAAATGGCGCAGGTGAGGCGGTTCAGAGCAGTCTTAAAACACTCCATTAACCCCCTTCAGATAGGACAAAATAGCTGTAGCAGCTACGCCTTTTCCTATCTTAAACCATTCATACAACAACCAGGAAGGCAGAGTCGCTACTTGCCTCGTGATACCGGAACAGGAAGTGTATATTATATGCACGCAATTGTCTTTTGTTTTTCGGTTTGGATGTTGGTGAACTCTACATGCATCACTGCGCAACAGGTAGCAGAGGAAGCTTGACCCTTTCACACAGAAAGTGAAGGGTATCAGCTTCTCCTTTTCGCCACCTCTGGACGTGTTTCAGAGCCGGCTCACTTAGTACTCCTCTTGGCTGACTTAAACCATTCAGACAGAAAGTAAAGGGGTAGAAGAGGTGGCTCAGAGCCGGCAAAGTTGGTCTATCTGAATGGGGATATAGAGACTGTACAACAGATTGTTCACCTTCCATTCAGCCACAATCTGTCCCTGGTGAAGTGTTTGCTGGCTGCTATGGTTGTAGTTGTACAAAGTTGATCAACATGGACTGTAGCACTCAGTGATGCATTCACAGGCAGTATCAGCTTTTCATCTCTCTTTCCCCCTGGGATTGAAAATTAAAATAGTACTACTACTTTGAAATATCACCATATATTTTCAAACTAAAATTGTGACCTTCATATTATAATAAGCAAAATTTAGCTCAATATTGTTTTAATCGATTCTCATTTTATTATTTTATTTGATTTTATTTCTACAATTTGATACAGGGAATACAAACATCATCAATACTGTACTTTAATTTCTAACATTTGGTTCCCCAACTTAAATGGCTAGAAAATTACATAAAATATCAAAGTTACATGCAGGACCATGCACAATCAAAGCAATCATAGGGGATTCTATGTGTACCCATTCAAATGCCCCCCCCCCCCCCAACCTCGTTGTCTCGAAAGAGTGCATTAATTGAACACCAAATGCTCAATACACCCTTTGGAGACAACTGGGGATGGGGACTTCCTCGAATAGGTGCACCAATGCCAGCACACTCCTTGTGCTAAGTTCATCTGCGCTCTTTTGAGACAAACCGTAATCATGGTACAAGTGTAATTCTTACACGTACCTTTGCTGAATTTAAATGAGCTTGCAAAAATACACACGTTATCTAAACACACAATAAAGGTTTCTTCAGTCAGAAACAGACAAAATAAATCACCAGGAGTTTAACTTTGACAGGTCAAAACTCAGTAATTCATATCTGGTATGCACAATATGATCACTTAATTTATTTATTGACTTTTACATCTTCTGGGTAGATGGTTCAATAGCAGACAATTGGAAAAAGTTGGTGCCGTATTTACATACAGCCAGGGTTATAGCTACGGCGGTCAGCGCCAGTCGGTAGAAGCCGGCACAAACTGAAGCCGACCGGCACTAAGCTGAATTTATTAGTCCTCCGACCGGCACAGAAAAGCTTTAAAATGACCGTAAAATGTTTTAAATTTCTACATAAATCGTGTATTTTGAGCTTTAAACATCATTACATTTCAGCCAAAGATGTATTTTGTAAAATAAATGCTTCCAAATGCCTTTTTCTATGTGGAAACCCAGAAGCGCTACGCTCGCTTTGCTCGCTCCGCTTGCATAACTCCTTTCTACGGCCGGCACAGATATCTTTCTAGCTATAACCCTGCATACAGCTTATATGAAATTAGTTTATTGCATGCACATACCCAAAAAAAAAATGGTATAATCTTTTACATCTTTTTACTAGATCTACATGATGATAAGTGAGCCACTTGTCCATGGCACCTTCTAATGGCACACAGCATCACTCCATTCCAGTATAGCTTTGGATATGAGCTAAAGGGATTATCACATCAATTCAAGTATCAAGTATTTCTCAGGAAATTCTCCTTGTGTTTGCAACCAGATGGGTGTAACACATCACAAACTTTCAGCAGCTAGTGGTAAAATCTGATTTTCTCATGTTTTCTACATTTTTTTAAAAAAATTATTTGACCATGCCACACCTAAAAGTTGACACATTTGAGCTAGGCAACTTCCACACACATCTGAAATTAGACCGACGGGGTCTGTCCGTTTCCTTCAGGGACTTCTCATTTAACAGTATTTGACATTAGTCTCGGTCAGTGCCCTCGGCTTTGAATGAGGGGACTGACTGAGACTAATCATGCTAATGAGTGACATGTCAAATACTAAATGAGAAGTCCCCGAAGGAAACAGACAGACCCCGTCGGTCTAATCTGAAATGGGATGGATAAATACAGCAGTCTGCATGCAAGCTGGTGCAGTTATTGACGTGTTGACAAAAATGAACTGAAAACACAACAAAAATTGACAGGCAAATTTCATATTTCTGTTAGTGACAGTCAGTGTTAGTTCTAACGTTAATAAAGGGGTTAGATCTATCACTTTCTGGATTTTCCACAAAACACAACAAACCTGACAAACCAGTTCGGGAACAATTGCAGAATACCCCGCCACACACCAGTCTGTTATTTTGTCGGCCAACGGCCAACGGAGTTGCAACGCCGATAGCGATAAAGTTTAACTTAGAGTCATATCGGCATCGAACCAACAACAAACCGCGAACGGATTATCGGAGTATTCGTTTCTGGTCTGGGCGCGGCGTACCCTAACCCTAACCCATCCCCGTATATCGTGGGTAACAAATATGTTACCCACGTAAAACTGTCACAGACGTGTTTGTAGGGTCAAATTAGTTTCCTATAAATACGTAATTTAAAATGTTTTTATAAATCACATATTACTTACAGTGTTAATTTTCAGTCCATAAACTCAGAATTCTTGAGAATTAAGTTATTCTGCCATTTGGCGAGTATTTCCTTCTTCCCCATTGATTCTGCACTGGATTTCCTCACGATCGCCAAGTTCTAATGTAGCCGGTGACCCGAAGAAAGGTCAGACCAATAGTCTTGCTCAAGGAGTAGCAATCCATGTATGATGATAAAGCTCGCGTGATGTAATTGAAAATAGTGTAATAATTTACGATCTCATTAAACTCAGCATTGAACGCAGACTATGCCTTTTGACATGTTGGTGTAGTGTCAGAATACGTCTCTGTAAATTCTATCATACGAAAACGATCAAAATTGTTTAGACTAAATAAATTAAGTTTGAATAATTTTAATTATTTTAGGTCGTGTCATATAAACAACATCTTTTTAAAAGCAATATATAATATGATTAAAACAAAACTAATATTCAAAGGATGTAAACACACTTCGACGGTAAATGGCAAATTTTTGTTCGCTGGTCCCCGGGCAAATCTAGTGCCTACGGCACAGTGTACACCAATGAACATCGATGATGGGTGCAGCATAGAGCAGCGGCGCGACAAACCGCTGCCCGCTTGCCCGGGCAAGTGAAAACCACGGGCGGGCAAGCAAAGATCAATTTCAATTGCCGATCGGGCAAGCGGGTGATTTTCAAATGAAATATTAAAACACAGACATTAGCTTGATAGAACTTGGACAAATTCAAAACTTCCCCATAATAAAAAAAACCGGGCGAAAACCGCAAACAGAACAAATTACCCTCAGTTCTGTTCGAAAACGACGTAACCAAAGTATGAAATGGAGCGCTAATTCACCGACTCTCTCGTGCGCACGGATATGATCAGCAGAGAGAATGTACTTTCCTGTCATTAACGTGAGGCGCATGTCAAGAAGCGGAACATACGACCAGCTCGATATCGCCGCGCCGCCCAGCTTTTCAATCTCATGTTTTATCCCGACGTAAGAGCTAACATGCGGAGAGAAATTTGTTTTGTAAGTAAGCCGTTAAATGTGTATTTTGGTGAGTAAAGCCATTCATTGTTGTTGATATTTGTTACAATGATAGAGGTACGTTCGTTTTAAAATATTTTGACTTTAATCGTTTCAACTGTCATACGGTCAGTCAAAATTGACTGATGTTTCAGTCCACACATTGTAATCGATGTTGGGCTGTAGTCGGAAGTCCCTATGGCATCGTCGAGTGATTCGAGTCAACTCCCGCATTTGCTGGAGTCGGCCGATACCATGTACTGGATTTTAACAGTATTTTTTTTTTCAACGATATTGGTATACTGGAAATTATTAAGATAATATTTTGGGGGATAATAGATTCAGGCCTATCTTTTCAAAAGATTAATTTTTAGTTTAATACACTATAGTTTATAATTTGTATCACTTCCTTTTTTTTTTTTACTGTGGCAAGCGTTGTATTGTCGTACATTGACCAAGTTCAACCCATCACTGTCTTTTGGAGGTAAGCATTTATTGAAACAGTGTTGAGGCTTACAGTCTAAGTGATTAATTTTTATAGTCATTCGTGAAATTTAATAATTGATGACATTCTACTGTCACTCTGATCAGTTCTTTGCTACTCTGTTTCCTTTGATGCAGGGCTAAGCAATCATAGGCGGTGCTGAGCAGTTTTACTTGCCAAGAGTAAAGTTCATTTTGTTAACTGTTATCAAAACACTTGTAAATAATGTTCGTGATATTTTTACTTTTAGAATTTAAACAAAGAAGAAAATAAAGAAATTCGGGCAAGTACTTTTTCTTGAGGGCAAGCCTAATAAAAATTCATTGCCCGACAGGGCAAGTGAAAAAATTTTTTTTGTAGAGGCCTGATAGAGGGTAAAAATTTTCATACCTTCACCAAGACAACAACCAATGCAGAAGAGAAAATCACTGAAAATTCAGGTTTTTGGTGATAGGGGTAAGTAATTTCTTTCATATTTTATGTTCCTACTATACCTAGATAATGTTAGTCAAATTTTTTATTCAAACACAGTTGTAATTTTGGGACTGATTTTTCTACACAGGCGTGGAAGGGTGTTTGCCTGGCGTGCCCTAACCCTAACCCTAACCCAAACCCAAACCCAAACCCAAACCCTAACCCTAACCCTAACACTAAACCCTAAATCCTAACCCTAACCCTAACCCTAGCCCTAACCCTAACCCTAACCCTAAAGTTTAACACCCTAACCCTAGCCCTAAACACACTAACCCTAACCCTGGTCCACCCCTGCAAGCATGGGGCTAATTGCTACGCGTTAGCCCCATGGCGGACTCGCACGTTAATTCATGTGAGCAACAGAGACAGTTACGAGTAGATCTATAGCCCGATAACTTTTGCCTTACTAATATTTTACGTATTCCAACCACATGCAATAAAACTATCGTCGCCTTGTGCGGTGTTGTTACATTTTCGGTAAATATGAATTCTGCAAATGTTCAAAAATTTGTAATTTCCAACAATAACTTACTGATGTTTACATCACGGCTCTCATCGCTAAAGTTTTCATCCCCGGAAGACCATTGCGACCTTTTTCTTATCCAGTTAGTTGTGCACCAGCTGTTTTCTGCCGATGTGAAATAACTGTATAATCAGATCCACCAACCAATTTGCGGGCCAATTTGGATGGCGCCCCTATAGGCACGATTCCCCGCGCGTCCATTAGATATGTGAGTGTACTGTATCCCTCAAAAAATTTACTTATTCGCAATTTAATACATATACCTACTTTTCCATCACTTTACCGTCTAATTCAAAATCAATAAACGACTGTTGTATAAGTTTAATTTATCGTTTCGGACCCTTTCGGAGCAATTCGTGAATGTCCGGATTTGTTTGTGTGCTTAACGCGGCCAATAGAGAGAGACAAATTTCTTATGCACTTTAGCAGAGAGTTCTGCGAAAAATCTGAGCGGAAAATTACTAAAAGTGCCTCCGATAAATTCAAGAAGGATACAAATACCGTCTACCCAGCGTTGCAGCGATACCTGTGGGCGGTATGTATGATTTCATTTACATTTTTTTATCAAATTAAATTGAATTTACCCACCGATTTTTTTTTTGAAATCTTCCTAGTCCCACCAACGACTATCTGTGTGATTGTCTATGTAAGCCGGCTACGAGTGACCCTGGTCGTAGGGAATTTGACCAACGAACCAACATAGATCTACTTGGCGTAGAGAATTTGACCAACAAACCAACGCAGTTGGCGTAGGGAATTTGACCAACGAACCAACGCAGTTGGCGTAAAGAATTTGACCAATGGACCAACGCAGTTAGCCCACCCACGATGTGTGACGGAATAAAGCAAAATATGAAGAATAATTGCCGATAAAATAGTGCCCAACCAACTGACCAACGAAGTCAAATATGCAAATTAGATTGACGCGCCAACCAGATATCAAACGAAGACAAATAATGTTCAATCTTCGGACTGTCGTCTTCGAATGTCTGTCTCCGTTGGCCGTTGGTATGACCACCCAGGTCGAAATTCCCATAGAAACCAGTAGAGCTGAAACCAGTAGAATTCTATTGGTTTCTACTGGTCCAGTAGAGACCAATTCTGTACTGGTTTCAATATGGAAAGTGAAATAAAACCAGCAGAAACCAGTAGGGCATTTGTACTGGAACCAGTAGCAGACCAGTAAGAATTCTAATTGGAACCAGTAGAAATTCCCATTGGAACCAGTAGAAACCAGTAGAAGACCATTAGAAAACCAGTAGAAATCTACACTTGAATCGATCGGAGAAAAACATAATTTTCTTTTGGCTTATTATTATAATTCAAACATTGGATCGATCTATAACATCCTGCAGCCTAATGCAATACCTATTATATCCGTCATTGTAAGCTTGTTGATACCTGGTTGGTCAATTGCGCATCATGTGATTAATGATATTCCAACTAGATCCATGGGGGTGTCGCCCCTGTGACGTCAAAACCCAAATAGTCGACTATTTGGGTTTTGAAGTCACAGATAATGACGTCAAAACCCAAATAGTAGATT